>JABFPB010000389.1:8766-40425 GCA_022817645.1 Ceratoteleas bidentatus
CCCCCCCCCCCCCCCCCCCCGGGCCCGGCGGCGCGCAAGTCGTACAGAATTATACTTTTCGAAAGGGTGTTTAATGAGCTTAACGACAATATTTTTCAGATATTCTACAGATATTTGTCTGTAGTGACCCCGAAATATCTATTTCTAAAGATTTGAACCGAAAATTAGTAACATTTTATTTATTATATATATAACATTACTATATATTTTATAACATTTTATATAAGGAGTATCTCCTTTTCGAGTTGAACGAACGGGATAATTCGGGTTCAAAGTTGTTTTTACTCGAATCTACCCAAAACAACTTTAAATTGGAGTTGGATTAACTTTCACCCTCTTTCAACTCAAATATCGAGTTGTTTCAACTCGGACCATTTTGATTTTCTGAGTGTAGTAAAAGCAATACCACGCAACTGATTTTCATGAAATGATTTACATCGTATGATTTTTAGGATCGTCATTTAACGTCATTTTTAGTCTCCGTACCCTATTTCACTCAAATCCGTTTTTATGGCATAAACGATTTTTTATCGGCCGTCGCGTTTTGGCCATACATTCTCTAATATGCAAGGATTCAAAAATACGAAACCAAAAAAAAAATCAAAATCCCCTTAATGTCAAATTACGCGCACCATCAAAACTGTATCCGTTCGCTCATATTCCCTAAAAACGGCACCGTGCAGCGAAATTCGGCAACGCGAAACTTTTTTGCTTGCCACCCTCAGCACCCATCGGTTCTACCGTTGCTGAAAAAGGGGCCACAAATTGAGCTCTTCGGCGTGAAAGGCTGGTTCTTTTATTCGCGACGCGTCGGCGGTCGCGGCTTATCGTCGCGGTGGATTAGCGGGAAATAAAACAGCCGGCTTATTGCGGTTTAATTGATAATACCGGGCGCAATAAACAATGCGCCGTTTAATTTCGCCGGCCGGTTCGGATCTCGACGAGATTTACAGATTCGATTAGTGTCGAAGCAGAATCCGGCATTACGGCGGCAAAGCTCCCGTAGGCGCGCGTTCATAGGCCCAGGCGATACTAATTTCGACAACGAGTTATGACCGGCATTACATACCGCGCGTAATACGGACGCGAAGGCCATACGCCGGATACCGGGAACGCGCTATCGGCGTATTTTGATTTAGCACGGCGGTGCGCGCGACCGACTTAACTCGAAGACGGCGAAATCGCGGCCCCCGGAAATCCGCTTTTGATCGATAATTGGATTCGCCGAGCTTATAAAGGCTCTTTGCGAGCGGAAAGTCGCAAAGAGTCGCGAACACGGAAAATGATCTTGTTAGCTTAGCCGAGCTCTCGGGGAGGAAATATTGCCGATTGAACGCCGAAAGGCGCCAGACGCCGCCTGTAAATCAGTCATTATCTGAGCGCAAATTAACGCCCATCGACCATGCCATTGAGACAGGTCTTCGATTCGGCACGTCGAGCGAAACAAACGAACGAGTGCAGTGAGCTTTTCAACCAAAGGTTCGAGTCTTTTTGGAGAGGCTACTTTTTTTATAGAGACTGCAAGCCGAGAGATTTGAATTATGATTCGACTTTGAGGGATTTTCAATGTTGCTCAAATTTAAATGTTCGGAACTGTCAATGGTTAGGAAGCTAACGTAAACGTCAATAGTAATAGCTTTCACTGAAAGAGCATTATTGAGATAACACTTGCTACTTTATCTGCCGTACTTTATTCGTATTTTCCATTTTGAAATGCACTTTCAACAACGGACGCGTAATGACCTCAAACGTATTATCCTGCGGAATAAGATTCATTAACGCCTTCTCAACTGCAACTGCACTTCAGATGCGCCGCATTTTTACCTCATAAAGCTTATACTGACTAACAGATTTTCATAGACGACGGAAAAATTACGTATAACACGGCCGCAAAAACACAGTGTAATCGTAATTAAATCTACTCGTGTGAGGAAAACAGCGCAACAGTGTACATAATCCTAAAACAATTTCAACGTTATGCAACACGAAAGACTGCTTCGTTTCATTAATGTTTCGAAATTATTGATTCAACTAACTGTGTCTGGTTAATGTTAATGCACTAATGGTAAATAATCTATTTTGCAGTCATGCGAAATTACGCGAATTTGGTATTCCAGCATCCAACAAATTTTGCAAATATTCACAAGCGAGAACTTGCTGAGAACCAAAAGGCATAGTTTTAATCGCCATTCCTTTATGATCTGATCTATCGATTACAAAATTTGAAACGCTAAATATAACCTTAAAACATTCGGTTACTCGCTTATAGAATTGGATCGATGAGTACATTTAATGTAATAATTCAAAAATAAATCACGCCACCGTGATCGTAATTAATACCGAAAGTATCAAGCAATTTCACGAGAACGAAGACACATATTCGTTGCAAAGCTCGATTAATTTCTATATTTTCGTCGTGCGAATTGTACCATTATCGTAAATATTCGGCCTTATAAAACGTGTAAAATCCAATCGAACTGGAACTCGAAAATTCCATTACCGGCTTTTCATACGAATTAATGAAAACCCGAAATTAAAAATCGCGCCTCGCAAAATTGCGACTCCACTTCGAAGGGTATTTATATTCAGAGGCTAGGAACGTGAGGAGATCATGCTCAACATTGAATCATATTTAAGCCACCCAAAAGCATCCGCAACTAGCGTCGCCAAGTGGAATGAAAAGTCGTTGTTTGTCTAGACGACCCGTCGTCATACATAAAAATATTGATGTCGGTAACATTTCGTTTGACACCGTTGTATGCCGGGTAATTCCTTAAACTTTTGCCATTCGCTCCTTGGAAACTCGAAACGTCCGGGGAATCCTTCTGGGAAAAGCTCAAGTACCCGCATGAGCTATCTCCACTGAACTCCGAAGTCGAGCGCTCGAGTGCGAGCTTGAGAGCGAGACGAGCGAAAATTCCCAAGATTATTTGAGAAAATGGATCATGACGGGCCGGAAAAGTGCCCCCAGTGCACGCTCCGAGTACCCCGTGTGATCATCCGCATTATTAGACGTTGAAAGCATCATCGGCCACCCACCAAAGTTTCCGCCCGACAATCGCCTGGCCGAACCATTTTTGACTGCACGCCAACGACGGGCTAATTGCATTTCCGATATTTCGTTTATTGATCAAAAATGGAACACTGATAAGCAGACGCTTTTATCCACTTATTACGGCTCAACTTCTGGCGAGTCCCGCAAATTTGTTGCTGTTTCGTGTGATTCTGATAGCAGAAAAGTTCCGACTGCATATCCAGGGTTTTAGAAATCAGCAAAAAAGGACGTTCAAATAATTACGTCCGTTTAATATATTTTTGCTTTTACATTTTGTGTTTGCGAAGCGCAACATTTAATTGGAACGAAACGCGAGTTGTAATAATGATAATAAGTTCTATTATGGCGCACGGGAGGGCGTAAATACGTGATTGCAATATCATGAAAATATTTTTGAAATTTATTCGACATATTGTAAATGAAAATGTAAGCAATTGCAGAGCCGGATTAATTAAACACAAAATTCTAGTCGATTAATTGTTAAGCAACAACGGTATTTAAAATGAAAAGCAGCACAAATGGCTTTGATTTTAAATACCTTTTTTTTAAACCGTTCATTTTAAATATTAATATTCCCATGAAATTGTAGCCTCTAAGTATAATTATGTGTACTTTTTTCTTACAAAAGTAATTCTGGTTGATCTCAAATGATTTTGATACTATGACAGCAACATATCTGTTTGTGAAAGAAGACATAATACGTGCGCATGCGTGGTCCACTCCTCATAACCTTAAACAAACATTTTGTCAACGATACATTGAGATCAAACAGATTCTTGATGTCGCAGCATTAAATCTGTTCGCCTAAAAGTCATATTGTGAAAGAAGTGATTTTCCTTCTCTCACAGAAGGATTCTTGCTGTGACAGTATTACATTTTTAAGATTGAGTGCACGCTTTTGCGGATTCGTGTAATAACGAAGTAATAAAGCAGCTTTAACGAGCACATAGTAATGTTTGAAATGGTTTATTAAAAAGGACATTTTTTCGAAAAATGAAAAACTTCGTTCAGTGAACTCTGAAAAAATTATGTCCACGAAAGACGCAAACTTTTTTAACCAATAATACACCTACGTATTGAGCCTTTAAATTGATCGAATATTATTGCTTCATATATACCTTACAATAACTTTTATTGCAGAAAGCTGATACCATTTCGTGGATAGTACCTCTCGAATATCTCGTGCCTTTTTTACATTTGTGTGTATTAGTTTCATGTTTCGAAAATTTTCTCTCTCCTCGTTAATGTAAATACGTTTATTCCGGCAATTGCGACGGACGGTCAATTTACATATTTCTGTAAATTGCTGAACGTGCGAAATTCTCTACACTCGATCAATACCGCTTTGAAATGAAAAGTGAAACGTCTGAAAATAATTTCCAGCACACGGATCTTTTCGTAAGCGCCAGGAATTATCGGGTCACTTTATACTATTGTTTCAAGACGATTTCCCGCGTGTCGTGTTCTACATTTAGGGCTGACTTCGTCCATTACGGCCGTAACGTGACCCTTATTTATGACTCTTCAAAACTACGTTATCCCTTAAGTTGTATCCCTATAATGTTCGAACATTTGCTTCAAGGCAATAAAATTGCGGCACGACGCACGATAAGACTTTTTATTTCGCCCATTCGAAACTCGGTTCAGCATCCCGGAAATCATTATTAAAACAGAATTTTGATAATGAGAAAATTATGTTTCATATCGCTGACAAAACAGAATTTTGATAATCATATTTTGCTTCTAATAAGTCTTGCATTAATCAAGCACGCCACATGCATTTCATGTTTAACGACCACACACATTAACTCAATCAACACCCGCAGTAGCGAAAGAATACTTAACACACGAAATTTTCTGAGCTTTCATCAAATATCCATATTCTAACTACTTCAAATGTCCAATTGCAATTTCAAAATTTAAACAAAACCGGTCTTTTACAAACCGCCTTAACAATTGCATCGCACTTAAATTCTGAAGTAATCCACGCCCACGGATAATTCTTGCATTTGATGGAAAACGCCCGAATATCGAACAGCCTTAAACCCCCCACTACACCGTCCCCAACTGCATAAAAATGCGAAGCAAAAATTGTCGAAAGCAGTCATCGATATCCAATCGTTCGATTTCTATCGCGTGCGTCCAAAATTGCAAAACATTTTGCTCCAAAAAGCACCTTATTAGCATAATCATAGACGACTTGAGCGCGCGCGCGGTCCTGCAAGGGATTAGTTTGTTCCTGCGAGGATTTATCCTCGGCATCGGTGGCTGCGCCGCTGTATTTGCGGTCGCTCCGAAACACGAAACCTACTCTAGAAAGCCCTCAAAAAGAATCCCCCGCCCCCGTCGTTGCAACCGCCGGCAACCTTGTTTGAAATTCGAGCCCGCTTTCCAGGTTTCGCAATAGAAATAACACCGAACCGGCTAAGCTCGCTTTCTACGTCCCATATTTCAAAGTGGATGGCGCCACTTGCGCGCCTCGCCATCACGGGTCACTCGGTTCAACCAAATGTATTTCAATCCCGCCGCCAAGGCGCAACCGTTCCAAACACTTTCGGCAATTCCGGGAGTTAAGCTTATAAACACGGAAGGCAGCTTCATTTTCCGATCACTAAATGGGCTTGTTCGGCTAGTCAAATATTTGAACGTCTCAAAACAGGCTAAAAAAGAGGATAGGTGTAGTTGAATCATTCAACAAGTTCTGAACGTTCAAAGGGGTCAAAGAGCTCGATACCTTTCGGAATAGTTTGCGAGGAGATTACACATATTTGTGCAGAGCGTCGAATCTAAACATTAGGCAGCAATTCGGATCGATTAGGAGGAAGAATTCGACAAAGAATTCGCTGCGAACCCGTACGACTGTTTGGCATTTGATGGAATTCGTTATTTTTCAGAATAACGAATTCTATCAGAGCGCTGGACAAGTGGATTGTCGAGCGATTCGAAAAATACGAAACTCGTCCTGGCAAGTCAAACGATTTGCGATCCATTTGTACAAGTTGCGCAACTCACCAAGAAGCGAGACACAAAATGACTGGCTTTTCGAAAAGCTGCACCAACTTGTAACGGATTTTGAATGATCCTGGAGCTTGCAGATATTTACGAAGTTCAAAACGTTTTAACTTGTTCAAAAGGTTTGAGGGGCTTAAACTCAAATGCCTGAATTTAATGAGCCAGGATGCGCGAGCCACTTGGAAAAAGGCAGCCATTTCGGATGGCAATTTTGAAATGGAAATTGGCGTACGTGTGTCCCGATTTTACTTCATTTCAACTGCGAGTCAATGAGAAAAACGGTTCGGCTGCGGAAAATGAACAAAAATTGTTCAGACAAACGGAAGCTCTGATGCGACGATTTTGCCCTGTCGATTTCGCCAATATTTGGCAATTTTTTTAATACCGGCTCTGCGAAATCGAGCTTTTGGCAACGTAGAGTCGGTTCCTTTATCCCTGCGCCTGTCGCGCGTTCTGTGTACCGACGTTTGTTTGCCGCAGGAGGTACTCTTAACCTCTTTCCCACGCTTCCGAAAGCAAAATCAACTTGCATTTAATGCGATTCGATCTGTCGCCACGGCGTAATATCAACATCCCAAGGCCCCTTTGTCACCTACAATCGACCAATACGAAACGCCAGCTATTCATTAAACAAACTTTCGCGTGACAAAACACAACGCCATTTTCGATTTTCCACCGCGCGCTTTATTCCCCGCGAAACCCGACCAAAATATTTGGATGCTTTTGTTGAATATTTATGGCAAGGCGATTCGCGCCGTTATTTATATGATTTTTGCGGATGGAATTTCATAAAGAGGCCGCGAGCACTCGTTTTTTATTCATGCGCCGGCGCGCTATTGTAATTATTTTTTTCGCTGTCGCCCGTTATCGTTCGTCCCCGGCTTTTTCCGACTGCGCACTTTTGATATCTGATATTTGACATTTCGCCGCGGGAGAAAATGAGTGTATTAATTTACTGACCTGCAGCTTTTCATTTCGCGAAGAACGTTACATCGCGGCAACAAATTCCGTTGCACCCGGTTTGCAATGTTTACTTTATAAATCACACTTTTTTCTTGATTCACGATAAACCGTCGAAACGAAAGAATGACCGATGGATTTTCGCGGCCGAACGAATATTCGATGCATTTCATTAATAAATTCGCAATATTTTATGCACGTCTTTGATAGCATTAATAACAATGAGTCATATGCCAATATGAAATATGGTAATTCCTAAGGATTATCGTGACATGAAAAATGTACCGATGTAACGTTATGCCAACTAAATTTTTCGGTGAAATGACTTGTTAAATAGTGTCGAGTTGATATGTTTCTAAAACTAACAATTAGAAATCAATAAATCGCTTTAAAATATTAGTAAATATCTCCACCTTATTTGCTTTTAAGAAATTAAAGAATAGATCATGTGAAAATGTAATCAATCAATACTCAATTAGCTGAATCCATTCAATTTAATGTATTACCAAGGAAAGTGCATTCGCATATGAGTAAATTTTAATTAGTGGCTGCGTCAAATCCGCACTGACAAACTGAAGAGTTCGCAAAATTGCGAACAGTGCAAATTGAGTGCACAAATGTATATAAAGAGTGTTTCTCGGAATGTGTTACGGATGAATAAGTTATTACTCTTTTTCTTATTTTTCTAAATTGCCCCAACAATTGAGAGAACGTTTGGTTGATTTTGGTTGCAATAATCTTTTTCATTTGGAATCTTTGTTCTCGAGTAAAGCATAATTCTGGAATTATTCATTTATACCGCCTTACATCAAACACATCGTATATATATACTATATTACATACGTATACATATGTACATATGTAAATTGATCTTCAACTACCATAGTTTACCGAATACATAATATGAAACACACCATTGTAACTACTCGTGTAAAGATATTTTGTCATTTCATTTGTCGAATGAAATAAGTCGACAAATGATAAGTTATTTGCAGTTTTATTAAATCATTGCAAATATTGGCGTTTATCATTGTACCAATTTGATTACAATCACAGAGGTTAATTAGTTCATACCGATGTAGGTAAAATTACACAAGGACGGATCGAGTTACTTCCAGTGTGTAACTCAAATGTTAGTTATGCGTTTTCATCAACTGCTTGTGAAATGATTCGATGTAGAATTTAAAATATGTCACGAGAATTTGCATGCAATAACAAAATTTCAATACACTGCGCTGAGAAATATTTACAGTTGCGATAACCGCATGCTCCGCTTTAGCATAATATCAACCAAATAAGTAGTTAACTTTACCGAATTGGAAAGGTACGATAACCGAGTTTCGACTTCGCTCGTTCCATAACCTTAGTTACATGATACTAATTAGCAATGTTATTCACATAAAAGTTCAGAAACCGTAAACGTATTTTTCGATTACCATAAGGAAAAACGTGAATTTGCCCAATGAAAGTATTCGGTTACGGTAACTGAACGCTATAAGAAAAGAAAATTGGTTTATCATAAAGTCGAATTCCTGTTAATGCAATGAAATATAAGGTAACAGACATTTTCGGGTTACGATATCTCAGACACATTTTTCTCAGTATCATTGGAGGAAGTAAAGTGCGAGCAATGTTTTTAAAAATTGCCAATTATTTTTGTACCCATATGTTTAATAAAATTAACATAAATCATTATTGTACAATGTTTAATGCTATATGCTAAACCTTGAATACCAATCGAAACATTAATATTACATAAACGTATTCGACATTCGATACGTTACATTTAGCTTAAAAAGTTTTTAATTAAATTTTTCACGAACGCGAAAAATTGTCATGCTCCATAAACTACTGTTAATAAAATTACTAACTCCAATCAATCATTATTAAACACGTTGAATTTCCACCGTTACTTCTCATCGATAAATATAATACACTTGCAGACCGAAGGCTAACTCGTATGTACAGTAATAAGCTATCATAAAACTCGTTTTGATTATAAAATAACCATTTCCCATAATCAAGTATCATGTATTTTTATTAACTGTTAACTCGACAAGAACATGGGAAATGTGCCTCTTTAGCATTTGCGACGAAAAAAAAAAATTCCCGCCTATAAGTAGAGGTTTCCATTACCGAAAACCGAATAACCTTAGAATGTACAGCCCTCAGACGCCTACTCTCACCCGCACCCCCTTATCCATCGCCATTTTCGAACGACGCAAAAACTCGAGCCTTTATTTAATGAATCGCATTGATACACCACATAACCATCGCTCTCGAGCGAGCCGTCCCCTGTTCATTTTCTATCAACCATTTGCCTTCCTTTTCAAAACGATATAAATGGATTCTTTTGAGCGGACGCGTCGTCGCAGAAAGGCGCACCGCTGAAAAGAATACGGTTAATATTAAAGCTATCGGATATCACTTACGCGCTCATCAACACGTAACGGACGTATAACCCGAGCAGCGCTTTCTTCCCGTAAGATAAGGATAAGCCCGGTTACGTAATCGAAATAATGATCGGCGCGCCTCTTGTGGCACGTTTTTGGTCGAGATTCTCGGTGTTCATTAGTGCGTTTTAATGCCGGCTCGTACATGAAATCAAAGCGACCACGAGACAATCGGTTTATTCGAGAAGTTTACCCGCGCATCCGACTCCGAATTAATAATTAAAACGTCACGTCGCGGCTCATCAAAACGTTTACATATGTTAACGTACATCATTTGCACAGCCCGTTTTACGAAACAAAGACAAACGCGACGTCCATTAGCATTTTTAACTAAGTTATTATGCAGCCGTCGAAACCAGCGGTACAATTAATTGTGCGATTTGAGAGTTTCAACACTGTCCTTATTTTTCTTTTTTCGGTGAATAGTTGAAATGCGAACCAACACTCATACTTTTTCTTTGGATATGCACATATAGACTCGTCATATTCACGTACGTGTACTCTTCTTTTCGACATCCAATAATTTACGTAGGCGAGTCTGAAAGCTGAAAAACATACAGTCCAGACGGTAAGATGCAAATAAAAAGTCATAATTGTCAAGGGACGAACATTGAACGAGCGTGACAATTGTAACCGTTGCATTATAAATATACTATCTGCACGTTTGGCCAATTGTCATCTGCCATCCTGCATAATATTTTGTTTAACCGGAAGAGTTGCTGCAATCTTCCGCCAAGTGAAATAGCACGAACTCAGTTTTTCAATCCGTATACCTATATACGTCGGCACAGTTAACTTATTCAAAGCATGTTTCTTTCATTCAATTTTCGTACAAACGAAAATACGTTCTAATTCGTCAAACGAGAACGTCTCATACATAACTAGTACTCAATTCTCGTACTGAGAAGGTGCCTGTACGAATCAACAGGCCACTGTTTTCTTCTGCCTCAGCTCAAATTACATCATGAATTCATACTCTGGCTTTCCATAGAAGACAACGGAATATGAAGACGAATCACTGACGTATTTTGTGTCATCGAACTAACATCAAAGAGCATACATAGACCGTTATTTCTCCAATTGATACACATGTGCGCTGTCACAAACGTAACGCAGATTTGTTGATATCCTTTCCGCGCGCCAAATACAGCTTTGTTTCACTCTTAAGTTCATTTCCTCGTCACTCTGGTGGTACGGAATTTGACGAAATTGTTCGTTTTTTTATTGAAAAATTCTCTTGCCATATTTTGCGTGATAAAAGTCGCACGAACGAACATAATCGATGAAACAGATGAAAATGTATGGCGCATTGATTAATGAAACGCTAAACGATGACGTTGACGTTTTTGTCCAAGTTCAAAATCAATAGCGCGTCTCATCCAATATTTCACGACAACTTCATTCCGAAATTTCGTTCACGTGTATAACGCGATCAGAGATAAACGTTGGATCCGATATGGTTATCCAGTCATTGGCTGAGCAGTGTCTCAACACAATGACACGTTTTCCGATCGCTCAGTACATCGGTAGCGCATCAACGAGCGCCCACGTTCCTTGTCGATTCGACTCGTCTTACATCTCGTTTTTGCGACCCATCATAAGAAATTTCTTAAGTCATGCGTTTTATATGCACCTTATCTTGAGAGAAAAATTGTTCGAACTTTTCATTTGGATTCAAGTGAAGTCATGAAAAACACGGTAGATCAAAATGTTTATAAAGTTTAGTGCGGAGAAGTTGATGCTTCCTATTGTTTGTATTTGTTCTTTTACGAAATAATACTGCCGCTTCTTTCCTTTAATTTAACTTGCATAATACTCTCAGTAATTATGTTGGAATATCAGAAATGCATTGAATAAAGTTCAAGGTTTGTTAATATGTACTCAACTTTGTTATAACATTTAAAACATAAATGCGTTGCTCAAATTCTGATGAGACAAATTAATATCTGGCGAAAGTAAAATTAAAAACACTCTGTCGAATACACTGTACACAATGTTGACTGTTTACATATCAAGTAATACAGTTTATTCAGAACAAACATGCAGTATGTTTACCACATCCATTTGCATTATCTCCATGATATTAAACTATAAATTCAAAAATGAGATATTTTCCAATTATCTTTGCGATCTTCCGCAAATGAATCTCTAATTCTTGTGTGATTCACATTTTTCAATAATTGATCAATATTTCGAAACAATTTCAGCGGTATTAATTGATTGACACGCTGTCACTCCGACATGGCCTTATTTTTGTTTACTATCGATTATATGTTTGCGACCTACATCTCACAGATATTTTGTTGACCTTTTTGATTGATTTTCCCTGAAACTTATTAACGCTGCAGTGTCGCTCGTGATCGACGTGAAAAACGTCCAATAGACGTACGTGAATCTATGATGTATAGTGCCGCTAATCGCATAACTTTTTACACCACTCACCTTTTTCATATCATTAAAACTTGTTTCCATCGTTAAAACTTGTTTCAATCATTAAAACTATTATTGTTACATCGCCAAAAACCCGACCCTATTTCGGGCAGAATTTCGACATTTTTTCAGGTACAATTCGCACGCGTAAACCTCCACGAATATTCCAGCCGCGACCGCAGAATTTATTTGTCACAACTTAAAGCCTGCGAAATTGTTCGCCTAAAAAATGAACAAAAAGCTTGAAAAAACAAAGAAAATATACACCGACGAAATGCCGAAACGAAATGTACAGAAAGAGTAACTAAACTGACACGTTTGCGCGGCTTGTCACATGGTTTGAAACCATTTGTAGCGTATTTTAGATTTACTTATTCTTCAAACACCTGACAGCTGTTTGATTAACTCATCTTTAAAATCCCGTTTACTTCTCATCTATCAATAAGAAGACAAATAGTATTATTGAGATTCTTTTGCCGTCGCTCATTTTTCTCAATTCTTATTTTTGCGAACGTTTATCGTCGAGTATTACAAGCGGGGAACAGACATAATCCATGTCTAATAACCGGTCTATCGATTTTCGTCTGTCTCCAGGTGACTTCTCTTTGCACATATATCCCGTGGATTTGGAAGACGACGGCATGTATCAATGCCAAGCATCACCGACCAATGACGGGCAGCCGGGGCTGCGCTCCCGATTCGCTCGACTGAGCGTCCTGAAGGCGCCCGAGGAGCCGAAAATCCTCCAAGGCGACTTTCTCGTCACAACCGAGGATCGGAAGCTGG
Organism: Ceratoteleas bidentatus; assembly: GCA_022817645.1. NCBI lineage: Eukaryota > Metazoa > Arthropoda > Insecta > Hymenoptera > Scelionidae > Ceratoteleas > Ceratoteleas bidentatus. Next base: position 21,463 of record JABFPB010000389.1, read on the forward strand.
TGATCGAGTGTATCAGCGAAGCCGGCAAGCCACCGGCCGAGGTTAGTAATGTTCGCTATTATGCTCATCGCAGTTCAAATGCGCGCATTTTCCCACCCTCAATGCTTCATATAAAGCCCACCAAGGCGGCCAAGACGCATTGCACCATAGTGGGATTAAAAATCGCAAGAAAGGAGTCGGAACGCGACGAACAAAAAACGCAAAATCGGGACACCGTTGAATAAACAATCCGGCTCCTCGAGCGACGGATTCGCGTCGTAAAATTCGTGATGCGGAAATTTGCATTTCAACGCGGGATCGTTGCGATCTGATTTGGATCATTGAATAAGGTATCGACTTGCGCGATATAAGTCGCGCGATTTCGAGTCGACGGGCGATAATTGATGAGGGTATTAGACGCGACTCAGTGCGTTGATAAAGTGTCGTGATGTTTTACATGTTATTAGGAGTATAAATTGAAAGCTGCAGACGGTTTTGAGGAATGGGAGATTGAGATATTCATGGCTGCCTCACGCTGCAAATCCAGTGCAAAGATCCAAGGAAGACCCGGTGCTTTCCGGAGTCTATAAATTTGGATCGTTGCTGGAGTTAGTTAATTTCTACGTGACGTGGATCAACAAAGTGACGTAATTTTTGCGATCAAAGTTTATTTCAGTTGGCAACGCGAAACGTCTCGTGGGCAATATTCAATTCAACGAATAAAACGGTAACTGTTCGCCGGTTGAAAATTCGGATTCGAAATTTAGTCATCTCCATTCGCAATGAACGATCTGCCGAAACTTTTGAGCATTAACCCTTCGCACCGGCGGCTGTCGAAGCCATATCTTTTAATTTACAACTGACTTTTCTGAATAGGCCATCGAAAACTTTCACCCTTGTTTGAACGACCGAATGAAAACGTCGAAATCGTAAAATAATATACTTTTCAGTGGTTCATTGAAACGCTCCTCCAACGCGTTCCTTTCTTTTTCGTCATCCTTCTCGTTTTTTCTCTGTCACTGCCTCAATCTATCTCTGTCTGTCTTCGAGCCTCTGATTGGCAAGAGGAATTTACGTTCGAGCGTTATTCGCGTATTTAATCATCCCCAGAATCTGGCTCCAGGCATCGAAATTTGTTTGCACAAACTTTTTCCTCGTGCCGACCTCACATAATTTCGAAAATGAGACTTTTAAAGTAGAAAAGTAACTTCGCCTCGAGTTTCGGCTCGGAAAATTTTGCTCCACGGAGAAATGACTTTGACTCATTATCGATTCGTTGTACTTTGTCATCGTTTTCCGCGACGGAACGTCTAAGATTCCGTACGGCAGAATACATTTTTCGTTTTCACTTGAAACAACTGACGGTACAGTTCTACTCCGAGCGTTATCAGTTTTAAATTCGTTATTGAAGATTCAAAGTTTGAAAACAAATGTTTGCGCAACGTTTAAATGGTTAATTGCGAATAAAATTCTCCATTAAAGCGAACTTGCGTTGAAATTAATTTCCGAAACGCGACTCGGATCGCGCTCGGGAATTTTGATTCGATTCGCGGCGTTTGACAAAAGGTAATGCGATTAAAGTGACGGCGTTTGTTTCGTCCTGCAAAATCGCATGCGAAAAAGTTGTTTCGCGGCAATTCCAATGACGGGGTGCAGCCAAAAACCTAATCGCAGGGCGTCGCAACTAACTTTTCATCTGTCAGAAGGCTCAGCTCAATTGTCAACGATGTAAATCTAACGGATATTCTCAATAGTTTTCTGATGAAAATGCGGTATGCGAATCACAACAGCCTCCGCAAGTTCATCTCGATGATTCCGCAACTGATTCCGCAACTTAATCCGAATACGGTTTTCCAATGATACATTTTCTGTCGCACAATAAGTTCGATCGCGCATTGTTTGTTCCTTCATTCCACAGCATTTTACCGAAAATTATTCCGCAGCAAAGTGTTCGACTACGATGTCATTATTTAAAACCATAAAATCGCATCCAATTTACGACGACGAGTATTTTACATCCAAACAAGGGATTTTGCGCCGGAGAAGAAAAGTCAAGATCCCTGAATACACGGAAAAGAAGCACGGTTTTTAAATTACAAAGTATATTTGCTTTCCAATAATGGTGATCAAATGGTACAAGTTTTGTAAATATAAGCTTTGATATGCGAAGAAATGGCAGGTTGTAATTTTTCAGTAAGCAGATTGACTGTAGATGTTCCAGGGTAAGAGCGCTAGATAAAAATTGTTTCCAATAACAATAGCTTGTAGAAGTAATGCGATTAAACACTGCAACGTGCACACTTTCGAAATTCTCGAATATATGGTTATTCTATATGAACACATAAGTTATCATCACGCGATAGATGGTTTGCGTTGTAACGTCTGAAATACCTCTCTCTTTTTCCAGCTCTATCTCCTCAATTTCTCCTTAAATTATGTTAACTCGGAAAAACCAGTCTCTGCAATTTACCTTTTAGCGGAACAAATCGTATACTTCCACTACAGACAAACTCTTCAAATGACGCGACAAAAGACGTAATCCCATTTTGCATTTTATTTTACACAATTTTCCAAACCGCGGAAGACGAAATGCAAATCGCACTGTCTGAGTTTAAAGATTTTTTCTTAGTGTTTCATCCGAAATAATTTACATCGTCTATATGATAATTTCGAGCCGAGTTATTTCCATAATTACTTGAATTTCTAGCGCGCCGAGTCGATCGAACGCCACGTTCGGATGAATTTTGAATTCCGGAAACGTCAATTGATCCATTCTAAAATTCGAATCGAAGAATTCGCCCGCGGGTAAACTCGTTGCACATATTCCGCGACTTTTCGATCGTCGCCGCGCGCTCGAAAATAATTCACCGAATCGAACCCGGCTCTGCGCGCGAAACGAATCGAAATCGGGATCGAGTGCGGCGCGGCGAAAAATTGCGTAGCAAAACCAACTATTTAGCGCGGCGAAAGAACCGCGGGCGCCACTCGACGCCGCGACAACCGACGCCCGGACCTTTCCCTGCCACTTGTCTTTTGCCGCATTACCGCCCGCTCCGCCACTGTCTCGCTCCTATCGCTCGACACATTTTTATCTGCTTCCCCGCTTTTCAGGCCTTTGCGCGGCGCCGTTTCGCGATCCTTATCTCTCATTTTATATTCATTTAGGCGCTGTCTTTACGTTCCAACGACTCTCGTTTCAACTTTCGTCATTAAGACAAAAACGCACTAATACGCCCGGCCGGCTATCGTCTTTGTGAAACAAACATCCCAACCAAACCCTTCCGTCCACCCGTCCAACGTAGTCTCCTCAAACGTTTCACGTTAATTTCGTTCGTCGCACTAAAAATGCCGGCTCTTTTCTCGTCAAAGCCTGTCTGTTGTTTCCCCGGGTTTCGTGTATTTGTAATGACCAAAGGCCGGATTCCTCGGCGAACTTGTTATACTGGAAAAACTTGCATAAACTTCATCGAGAACATAACTGCAAAATCAATTTGTATTACAATTTCCAAGATGTTCAACTCGACTCAAGTAAACTTGTTGACGTCAGCGTCAAGTCAATGTTGACATTGACACAACATTGCAACATGTTTGATTCATCAATGATATAATCTTATACATCATCGTTGATTGAATCTGTGTGAATCCGGACATTCGTAATTTTACTCATCGTTACTAATTCAACCCTCCTGCAACTTTAAAACAACGTTCGTTGCTCCGACGATTCCAACGATGTTAACGTTGATTCAACTTCTCCCTAATTTTATCCCCAAGGAAAAGGACGTCGAGTAACTAACAACACATTTACATTTCCATTTATTTAGAGGCTCTACCAACTTCTAAATAAAAATAATCGTCGTGCACAAACACCTCGTAACCTTTTCCTTATCTGCTGCACATGCTTTTTTTTACCATTAATTGCTGCGCTAATTAAAAAACGCGCTAGTTTTTACAATGTTTCATCACGAAAGGGTGCGCGCGCACACCATCGCTCCTTAATTCGCTGTTAAAACAAATAAATATTTATAACCTAATTCCCCCAGCAGCTAAACGATTATAAACGCAGCGCAGCTTCCACGTCAAAGCCCGGCTCGCACTCGCGGAAATAATTACGAAATTATTCGCCGTGGTAGTACGGCCCGGGCGCCGGCCAACAACGGGATGGAAAAAAGTTAATAACAATTTGCTGGATCCGAACTGCTGGGTAATAAAGACACATAGGCCCGGGGCATCGGAGCGCGCATTCGCCGTTATCTTAAGCCGCAGACGTCGACGTCGAATTAGTGCGCGGCTTAAGCGCAATTACGTCGCCATTACCCCGTAAAACGGCAAGGCTGGCGCAAGTATGGCACAAGAGAATGCATAATGATTATAATTTCAACTTTTGCCGGCTATTTGCTATATTGCTGCCAAACTTTTGTCATTCTTTTGGACACTAGTTTCTATGCTGCCATGTTTCGTCAATATTGTTCTTAATGTTTCCTCACCCTTCCCAACGGAAAAATCGGTCTTTAAACGATTTATCGGTTCACAGAACGTTTATTGGACATTAAACGTTAAATAAACGTTTACGAAACGTTTTAAGGTGGGCGTTCCATTAGGACTCATGCTAGTGTAATCCCATATAGATAGAAAAATCGACAGTTTTCCGATTGTAAAAATTTCGTCAACGTTGGCACAGTATCGGCGACCAACGGTCGATTCTCTTTTGTATGTTAGCATACAAAAGAGCCTATTATGGACCGACGGTTGGCCCAGGAGTTCCAGCTGTCGTTCAGACAACGGTCGGCTAAACGTTGGCCCAGTAGCTGGCTGGGCCAAGTTGGAAAACAGCTGGCATACGATAGGCCCAGCCTTAGCCCTTATCCGACCTACGATTTCAATTTTTGGTAGGTCCCTATGAAAAAAATCAATGTAAGAACCTACGTAGGGAGCTGCGTAAGGACCTACGTATGAACCTGCGTAGGAACCTATGTAGGAACCTAAGTAGCGTCCTACGTAGGTTCCTACGCCAAAATACGACGTAAGTTCCTACGTAGGTTCCTTCGTATGAAATGGCAACGTTATTTCCCCAGCAAACTTGAGTGCCGTGTGCAATGAACTTATAAATAGCGATCCCAATCTGTGACCCGCAGGGATATCCTCACGAACCGGCTATCGAACCGGCTATCGATAATCAAATATTAATACTTAACGTCCAGTACCAATAAAAACAGTGAAACATTAACCCGGAGTTTGATTACCAATAAAAACAGTGAAACATTAACCCGGCGTTTGATTGAAGCTAAACCTACGCCATCCCCAACAGCAGGTTTCTACGTAGGTTCCTACGTTGATTTTTTTATGATCTAACTATATCGTTAGATCAAAGGGATGATCTAACGACATTGACCGTTGGCCAATGTTGGCACAACATCAACCGCCAACTGTTGAACACAGTCCCTAGTAAAAATTGTGATTATGCTGAGATTAGGGCCTTATCAGGATGCCATATCACCTGATCAGAAACTCATCACGTATCCATATTAGGTCCTGACTTCCGATGTAACCGTTGGAATTGATGTGAGCATGATGAGGAATCCTCATCAGACTCATATGGTGCCGAAAAAAATATAATGACTGAGACCAGAAGTGAACCGTCGAATATCATAGTGACAGGTTATGATGTGGCATGCCTTATCATAACCATGTTAGCCTCATCCAAAGATGTGGCATTCTAACCAAAACCTGATAAGGCTACGATCAGGTTGCCATATCATAATCTCATCAAAATGGTTAGGACCTGATCAGTTTTCCTGATGAAGTCAGGATTCAATTCCTCATTTGAAAACCTCATACCTCGTACGGTTTTGATCACGAATCCCTTGATCATGTTTGACACATCAATACCTGATAAGACCCACGCGTCTGATGTGGCGTGCCACATTACATTTTCTACTCCACTGAGAAAACTAGATTGCGCAATCACAATAGCGAAATGTCAAGATGGTAAAGATTAACATTTAAATTGCAAAACCCGCATTTCGCTATCACGATGGCGAAAAATGGACAGCTGGCCCATTACATATATTGGTCCATTTTCGCAGTAAGTAAATGTTTCCCATATAGGCATCGAACATGGAATCCATGTGGATTCTATGTGGAGGAACATTCGGGCGTAGATTCCACGTCGAATCTACGTGTTTTAGAGGTGTGTCTGTTAGGGTTTGATTACTTGAATGGCAATGCCAATTAGACTCCGAATTTAGGATAAAAGAAATGTCAGCAACATTAGAAATGACATTTCCACGATAAATCAGAATCTTTCGATTTTTTCTGTTTACACCGGCATAACCTCAAAATCGACATTTGGTAATTCTAATATTTTAAATGGTGAAAGTTAACATTTAAATAGCGAATTCCACTATTTTAATGGCGAAATTTCGTTATCGCAAGCTAACCGATTTTACCATCCATTTAGATGGCGACCAGCGCCATTTAAATTGCGCTGGTCGCCATTTAAATAGTAAAAATCACCATCTAGTTTTCTCAGTGCACAACATTGTCCCGTTGTCGGCGCACAAAAGAGCCTATCGTCGGCCGACGCATTGGTCCAGTATTTCCAAATGATGTTCAACTAACGATCAGCCGAACTTTGGCACAGCACTTGTACAAAATAATTTATTTCTTTTTATTTAAATATTTTTTTAATATTTATATTTTACAATTTATTTTTATTATTTATTAGGTAATTTTCTTTATTTTATATATTTATTTATTCAACGTCATCGTTTAAAAAATAACAGCATTCTATTTATGATTTGGTGGAGGAGAAAAATATTACCCCCATTTTTTTCTTTCCTCAAATAATTGTTTATCGATAATATTATAAAAAGTCTGTTTGAAACATTAAATTGAATTTTATATTTAACATTAAAATTTATATATATTTGTTTATTTATATAATAGCAAATTTATAAATATATAAATATGCAATATCTCTTGTCAATACGTGATACAAACATTCATTTGACAGTTTGGGTCTGCGCCATTCATAATTCATTGTGGCCCAAATTATCTACCACGCGTGATTGTGTCGAGCACTTTGCACCATGGTAGCTCAGCTACCATGGTAGAAAAACACTAGCACCGTGGTAGTAATTCTCCACCACAGAAGTGGAGAAACCACTTCTGTGACTACCAGAAGTGGTTTTTTCCGTGTAAAGGTCGCCACAGTGTAACTGTTAATTAATGTCGGACGGAGAAAAAAGTTCTGTTACTGCGACCAAACGATTTGGTTGAAGCAATTTAGTGGTGAGAACCAAACATTTGGTTGGAGCAATCAAATGTTTTAGTTAGGTTTGGTCGGCTTGATCACGCATGGCCGTCGTCGACAACCAAATACATTTGGTTGTCAATGTTCAGTTACTACAACCAAATACATTTGGTTGTCAATTTTTAGTTACTGCAACCAAATAATTTGGTTGCTAGAACCAAATCATTTGGTTCTACGACCAAAACTTGGTTACCAAAATATTTTGTTGCTACAACCAAATCATTTGGTTGGCTAAAAATTAACCAAATTTCTTGGTTATGACAATCAAAATTGGATGCCACAACCAAATATTTTTCTCCGTGCGGTTAATGTAATCACAGTTGTCGTATTGCTTTGTCAACGTCTTATTTTGCATACAATTTAAAAAAAGAGTTGTGGCAAGCGCGACGCGCTGCGCTTATCGCTTGCGCGCGATTCCGCGTAATAAAATTAGCGCGGGGTCACGAGACGGCCGATTATGAGCCGAAGCCATCGATTCGGCCGCGGCGACGGTAATGTCTGTGTTACGGCGGCTCGCGTGGAAATCGCGCAAATCTCTTTATACCCAACGACATTTTCATTTCGATCGCGCGGCGTTCATGTTAAGCACGCTTAAATAACGCCGATGATTGGTTACGATCATTTCGTGTGAGGATTTAGAAAGGCTGTGGTGAGGGGGGGGGGGGGTAAAAGCGATCGGGTCGAAGTGAAATAGACTGTTTGAAATGAAGTTTGAAGGAGGAGTGTTACAGTTTATGCCTTCGACGTGCTCATACTATATTTGTGTGATATCAAAATCAAGGAACGAGAAAAAAAGTAAAGATGTATAGGTTACGTTGATTAAATATTTCGAGCAGTTTGTAATTATAATGAAAAGAAGTATTTAAATGAAACCTTAAATGAGAATATCCTATGTTGAATTTAATGTTTGAATAATAATGTAAATAGTTGAATAATTGTTTAAACAGCTCATTTCTTGTAATAGATTTCTAATTATTAATTATGTTATTTCAAAAACGTATCGAGAGAAAATACGCTCTCGAACCATTTGGTTGGACATTATTAAATGCGAAGCTAATTTTCATTTAAAAAGTTTATCCAATTAGTGAGGTAGGGAATGTAATGGTGTTTATCCAGCGATTAGGTTCATATGTGTCCCACTTGTTGGAAAAGTAAGCATTTTTCATACATCCACTTGTTGAATAAATATCATATTCTACTCGTTGGAATGACTTTCGCATTGCCTCTGGTTGAATAATACACTAATAATTGTGTAAAAAATTGTTCATTCACAGCAAAAAGGAGTGTTTTGTGATAAAACCCTTTCTGTCCTTAATTTAAAAACACATTATAGAATTTTGAATATATAGATAATTTATGTTTGAATTTGAAGGTAAAGAAAAAATAGCTTCCCAAATGTTGTAAATATTTGGAAAATATCATGTAATTTCTTGATAATCTCAAAAAATTTATTTTGTGCGCAAAATGGCCGATTCAGACAACATCATGTACTAGACTTCTATAAATTAGATTACGTGCAACGTTGAGGTTGGCATAGTAAACGTGACATAAAACACGAGTTACTTTTACTATCGCTCTCCGAAAGCATAAGAAGTCCTAGTCATTTTGCTAATTTGAAATGTACTAAAAGTTGCTATGAGCAATGTTAGGAAGTGTCGATAACGTTTGATCCTGTATTACTTTAATATTAATTATCTGCAGTTGTTCCTTCTGTAGCACCTCTAATGGCCATAAGCGGTGTTGTTATAGCCATGACGGTAGCGTATAAACGATTCGTGAATCAATCAGAAATGAGGCTTAAACGAATCGAAATATTTCTACTGGGAGGTTTGTCCGTAAATTACTACCGTTTATTATCTGGAACAGAGTCTCCTTGTTTCAGTAGATCGTCTAATGTCTTTTCAAATGTGAAATCTGAAAAATATGAAAATACGATTCAATGAAAAATATTGAATGAACGAGAAAGACGAAATAAATCAATTCCAGACATCGATCTTTGGCATTCTTGATATTGCTTATTGGAAACGTTTGGTACACTTCGAATCAACCTTGTGTAAGTGACTTTTCATAGTTTAGGAGTGTGATACGAAACGATATTCGCGTTTTATGCAACTTCTCTTACTCCAACTTCAACGTTGCATGTAACTTGATCTATAGAAGGATACTAAACGTTGCTTTGCTGTCTACGGTCTAGTTTGGCATGACTTTAAAAAAGTAATAAGTGTAAAATCAGAATTATTACTCGCAACTCTGGCACATCCGGAAAGTGTCGCCAAGTGTATCAAATAAGAGTGAAAGAAGAAGAAAGGACGGAAGAAAGAAAGAAATGTTCGATAAAAAAGAAGCACGGTAGAATGCGCGAAGCAAGTAGAAATTATGAAACTATGAGATACGGCTAAACGTTTGTTCCGAGTACCTTTCAATGAAAGTTTGCGCGCAATGTTCGACAAATGTTTGCTGAAGAATGCAAATGTGCTTTGAAATGGCACCCAGGCTAAAACAACGAAGAATAAACGTAATTACAACCGCGCCAATACAACAAACGAATTTCGATGTCATTTTTGGAATTACAACGTTCGAGTGGTCTGGAGCGTGAATATTTTTCTCAAAAAGTTGTATCGTCATTTCGCCTCGTTAATTTCCCGGGAAACCGACGGGATTCCCGAAGGAGAGCATAAATAATTTCGGGACGTCGAACAGCACGATCTCTGATGCGAAAATACACATAATATATAATTTGACGTATATAGTCTGTACATAAGACACGGGGGATATAAGCCTGCGCGCACGGAAAAGTAGACCGTAACAGGTTTCAGCAGGCGGAAGATTGAAAATAGAGGATCCCGAGCACAGAAAGATAGAAACGAAATTCATTTTGCGTGCCGGGGCTCCTAAGAAATTGTAACGGAATCATACGTCTTCTGCGCTTAATTAAATTGCAATCAAAGGAAACGGTTAGCTGGTGTGAAAACAACGCCATTTTTGCCATTACATAATGAAACATCGACAGTGCGGCAGATGCCGTCGGTTAATTACTTCTTTGCCAGTGATTTGATTATTTATTTTAACGTGACCGTATATAATGTAAACCACAAACGTCAATATTGCGCTCGGCTAATATTAATTGATACGAACTAAGCTCGCTCTGATGTAATTTAATAACGCTTGTCGATCAACACGGGGATCGCGAACTAACTTTGATCGTTGATAAAGAGAAATTAATTCTCAACCTCGTTTCTTTACAGGGTTTTATGTTTTCAAATAAGAACTACCGTAACAAATTAATTAATAACTGTCGTGACAATATATAATATATTTTTCTTGAATATCATTCAAAATGGAATATCTATAAAACAAATTCATAGAAATAGAAGTTCCAAACAGTCCACCGGAACATATACAAATTCACTGAATTTATAAAAACACATATTTTTTCATATGCAAAAACATCAAGTTTTGCTTCCGAAGAACGAATTACCTCCATTGCAAATTTGTAGTGTAAAAAACACAAGATTTAAGTCAAATGTAACATAAAATTTAACTTTTTTCGTAAAATTTCATGACTTGTTATGAAAACTGCATTGCGCGATATAACACGTAATTTTACAGAATTGAGTTTGCAGTTCTTATTCAGGAACGCCAAGTAGCCTACTTTCGTCAAGGCTCCAATAAAATAAATACATCGATATTTTTACGATAAACGTCGCGCACAATGGATACTCCGATGAACTGTTGTTACATAATGACGGCATCCATAAATACGCGAACGCGCGATCCCATCTGACGATTCTGTTAGTTTGACTAATAATTCACGATTTACATAACTGCTGTAATTAGTCCGCGCGAATAAAAGTTACGAACATAACCTATTTTCACTTAGAATGTTCGCAGGAAATGCGCCGAAGCAGTGATTACAATTAAAGTTGCCATAGCCGTAAAACGTAATTACAGTCACACGTAAAAAACTGAATTATATTGACTAACGACGGTGCAGATAAGTTTGTTACCGTCGCGATTACGCGACCCTCGGCTATAGATTAAACTGGCGATTAATTCAATATTACTCTCCGTTCGACAATTTGTTTATTCGCAGTTTTCTTATTCGCGTCAATTCACCTTTTGACCTTTGGTCTATTAGAGTAACCATTCTGGAATTAATACAATGAGAAACGCCATTGTAAATATGTTTCCCCAAACGCGGATTCCAGCTGCATTGTGGCGCAGAATGGCGACCTGTTAGCACCGGAATCGGCGATATCAAAATGAGTTAATCCATCACACTTAGAGGCAATATCTTGCAGAAAGTATCGCGCACGTTAAGGGAGCACATTAGTTGTATCAACGTTGATTCAACGTTCCCGAAATCCTTGAATCAACGTTGGTTCAACGATGCTGTAATAGTGATTCAACGTTGAGTCAACTTACAAATGTCCGCATTGGGGAGAGTTGAATCAACGTTTTCAGCAAACGTTGAATCAACGTTTACGCTACGTTGATCAAGGTTGAATCAACGTTATGTGCTACGATTGAGACAACGTTAATCTAAGGTTGAGCGAGGGTTGATTTAACAACATGTTAACGTTGTTCGAAGGTTAAGTCAACGTTGATTCCACGTTGATTCAATGTTGTTCTCAAACGTTGATTAAACGTTGATTCAACTGTGATACACTGATGATTACCAACGTTGATTCAACGTTGATTCACTGATCCAACAACATTGAACCACCGTTGATTTAATGATTTCCGAAATGTTGAATCAACGTTGATTCAACTAACGTGCTCCCTTAGGGGTAAATGGAGTTTGTTTAATGTAATGAAATTAACATGATTTCCAGCTATGATTACGCTAAATGAGTCGAAACATATATTTGCTTACAAAGTAATCAGTTATCGGTTTCATCGGAAATCTATTCAGAGAATCGGGGCTTCCGTACAGTTTTATTTTTAAATTGCGAAATCTTTGTTCCGAAGAACACGATGGGCTCACCTAAATAACCAAATACGCAAACGCCAATATAGAACGGCCAAGTGATTTATAATACATAACTTTATAGACGTTTCGTGAAATGTAATACGCGGTATCGATTATACAAAAATCGGGAGTCTGACACTAAGTTGGAGTATATCGTGTGATGGTACGAATAGAAGCATCGCGGCTGCTATGAATCAACAGAATTAATTGTCTTTACTCTGCCTTTTGTCTCAGTTATAAGCGAGTTTTTTCGAGACAAAGATCAATGGTACGTTCATTTCGGTTACGGTCTTATTAAAACCAACCTTTTTATGTGGTCTCGGTACATCAATCAGACTTATAAGAACATTTTATTCGTATCAACATTTACTCGGTTAAAAAACAGGGAGGAAATTTAAGTTATGTTATCTTATTCGATATAACTGAAATTTAATCAAAATGTATTGTATAGTTCAGTAATAGTCATAAATACGTGTTTTATTACCAGTGTTAAAGATTTTTACAAATTCTAATCATTAAAAACGTTCGTATTTGTGAAATGGAAATTTCCTAATGAAATTCATACGAATATATCGGTCACGGAGAAAAATATAAACTAATATTTCAAAACAGTGGTTTTTAAATTAAAGTGAACAATTTGTAACTTTTTAATCAACTGTTTACTAAACTAGATACCTAATAATATTAATATTTTCAATATTTACGAAATCGTATCTTGTGTCTAGAAACAGTTATTCTGTAATCGTTTTATTTATGTTATATCAGTTCAATTTTTTATATAAAAATTAGAAAAAAATAAAATAAATGTCAATATTCAAGAATATTCAATATTAACTTGTCAAAGGATAACGCGAGATTTGCATATTTAATGAACTGTTCATTAGTTTTTAGTTATGGTTTGTGGAATGTTTAATAAACTGTCCAATGATTATTGATGTCATGCAAATAGCGTTCAGTTTTTGAACTGTTGGTTACAAATTAGTGTTATTTTTTCTCAGTGTTCAATATATCGTCAAAATTGATTTAACATTTTATTGAAAGTCATAAATATTTAGTTTATTGTAGGACATTTCTATACAAAACATTACAAATCAGTAGAAAATGTTTCCTGAATATTTTACTTAAAAACCCATGTATTTAGTTTTACCTATTATCTTTTAAATCTGACCTCAAAACTGCAAAATTCTCTTGGAAATTTCCATTTCACAATCTAAAATATTTCCAATCTTTTTTTGTGATTAGAACTTCTTTTTCACTAAAACCTGAAAAGCCGATTTGGATAATTTATTCGACAAGATATTTGTGTAAACGACTGGAACAGTGGAAAGTTTGACTCCAACATCCTTCCTCATGCAAGTGTCAAAAATATTGCCGGCGTGATCGCGGCACAATGCTACTCTAATCTGGCCGTGTGAGTAACGCCACCTTGATAAAGCGTCGGTTTTTTAGTCGGCACCCGAGACGCTAGCATTGATACTCGGAATCGAATCTCGTGATATCACGCTGACCCCTTTGCTCGTCATTAGTTTAGCCAGCGGTATCGGTCGGTATATCATATTAACGAGCGCCGTTAACATCGCACTACCAAATGTAACAGGGCGCGAGACAACGACACCGGCTCTCCGTATATTGCCGCGATCTATTTATTTAAAGGGCCAAGATAAGAGCGACTGTGCATTAAGCGACTCGACCGTATGATTATCGGCTCTCCAATCTATTTTCGTACGGGGTATTAAGCACCTTGCGCGCCTCCACTTTGTTATGAATGTCTCGGTCGAGCCCCGTACTTTTTCATTACACTTAAATCAATGTAAGCTGGATTTATGCACCTGCAGAACTGCATTGATTTCGCCGAATATGCGCTCAAACTTTACGTAGATCCAATCGGTTGCGACACTTTCACTTCGACACGAGTTTTATTTGTCTTTTACCTTATTTTCCGCAAATAATGGAGGAAGGGGAAACTTTGTTTTATATTTTTTTTATTTTTTAGCATCAAGTTCGTTTCTTGGGTAATAGAAGAACCTAATCCGAGAGAGGAATCAACTTTAAGCGGTTAGTTAATGTAAGGTATCGTTTCCACCGACACGTTCCAATGATTTATACACACGAACGTGTAATATCTTGCGGTAGTCCGTTGCATTTTATGGATCGTCGTGTTATTAAGGAAATTGCGAAAAATGCAGAGTAGAAAATGTCTTTGATTTGTCCGAGAAAAGTGGTTAATTGGAAAGCAAAAACCTTCAGTTCGTTGTAGTAGAAAAACTGTTGAGGAAGCTTCATCAATCGACACGACTTGAATTGAATTTTTACATCAAGTACAACTCTTTTTACAAATAAAATTTTTCCGGTTTACGCGTGTTCTTTTTCATTGGGACAATGTATCATGGTCTCACAAAGTGTTGTTATTAAAATGGTAGCACTCGCGAGAGGCAAAAAACAACTTCAGTTTCCGGGATATAATTTCGTTACTGATTGTCAGTGCACGTTGCCTGTTTTAATTAACATTTTGATTAAGCCGACAAAAAATTCTGTTTAAGCCAAACACGCATCAATAAATTGCACATTAGAAACTGTTTTCCGTCCAACACAAATGAACTATGGAATGGCGAGTTTTTCCGATAGTTGACGCCCACGCGCTGTTTAATGAAGTTTTCGAATTCATTTCATGAGATTAATTGCGAGCCCCGAATTCGCTTTCGCGCGAAAGAAGTCATTTTTAATCGAATGATCCGCTAGTTTGGCGCCACACTGAACTAATGAAAATTTAACGCAAAATCCGAGTAACGGTTTTCGCGTAACGTCTCGTGTGTGTAGAGTATAAAACATGGTCGATATTCTTGCGAGTGTGAAAATTAATATTTGTCAAACGTTATTCAAACGAACTTAAAATGTATATGTCAAATTGTCTGCGGTCGAAACCTTACCCGTTAAAAAAATACTTTTTGTATCTATGCGGTTTCCGCCCAGGAGGAATCCAATTTTCCATTTTAATTTTGTCAGCAAATCCGCGCTCTATGTGTAAATGCTTATAACATTTAAAAGTATCTATATGCATATCCAAATTGTCCAAAACAATCTCCGTTAGAACTACAAACAGAATTCGTTTAATTTGGAAAGTCCATATTGGCACTATTAAGTTTTATTTGCACATATAACAAAGTTATTTGACAAAATTAAATATAAAAGTGAACACCTGATCGGCGGAAACCGTAGAGACAAATATAAATAGGCCCAAATCCAGTCTGGAAAAAACATATTTATAAAATATATGAACAAATATATTTTTATGTATTTCATATATGATGATTATATACAAAATATATAACATATACACAACTTTTTGCCAAAATATATATGTATATATTTTGACCTACATTTTACGAATATAATTTTTTTCGTGCGTCCTGCAAAAATGTGGATATAGGACAAAATAAAAGGCAATTAGAAAATGCGAATTTCAATTACATTAAAAAAAAGTAGCATTGCAGTTTCTATTCACATTTATTGCCTTCTATTTCTAGCTTTAGGTTAGGTTTTTTTAATTTCCTCCATGAAATAGAATTCAAAATGATTTCTGTTATTTTCACGAAAGGTATTATGTACCTCATTGGACGAATGGTTAAACTGTCTGCCTGACATTCGCAAGCCTCCGAGTTCGAATCTCGGTTGACTTTATTTTAACTCTTTTTCAAACAAAAAATAGAAAGACATTGAAAGCAATAATACATTTGATTTTAATCTCTTCTTTTAATTTCTCCCAGACTCATAGAAAAGGTAAAGAACCATCCGTTTCCATTTCTCCATTTTTAAGGCGGAAATAATCTGTAAAAAATATTTGTGGGCGGTTATTTATTTCAAGAATTACCGGAACAATTCTTTCTCCAAAGTAATCTCGATGAAAAATTGCAAAATAACCTTGATCGGCGACGATCCACTTTTCGATAGCCACAAGTATCATTTCGAAAGCAGCGCTCATGGCGGCCGAAAAAATGCAGCTATCGCGACCTCCAGATGTGCGGCGACCGTCGATTGGACGTAAACGCTCTCTTTTCTCCGGGATCGTTTGCTCGGTTCCGATTTGCCTGGCGTTTTATCGTGATTGCCGGCGCGGAGAATATAAGTGACAAGCGCGCAAACGAGAAATAAACGCGGCCGGTGTCACGTTCATCGATCTTTTGAGAAAAGCGGTGTCGCGCGGCGCGCGTCTCGTTTGGCCCGAGCGAAACGAGCCGCTCGACTCGTGTCGTCGGCGTTGTCTCTCCGCCCCGGCGGTTTCCCGGTTTTCTTCTCGGTGTTCTTTGTTTCCGCGTTTCCGTGCAAGTGTGTGCGGCCCTCGCAAAACGTTTTCTCGCCTCGGCGGCGCTCGCGGCGAAATTTGTTTGCCGCCGAGACAAAGCCGAAAAGAAGCGCGGGCATTAACGGGGGGCAAAGTGGGCTTAAGAATCAGCGTTAACTTGGCCAAAAGTGCCTCGCGATACAACAAGCCGCTTTCGCCCGGGTCCTTCCTGGCGTCTCCGGTCAATAACGATCCCGGAAAATAAATAGGCGCGCGCGTTATTGCTTCTCGCGGCCTTTTCTTATTCGCCCGCATTTATATGCGCCGACACTATTTGCCTCCTTTTTTCAGTCCCGCCACTTGGCTGCAAAATGCTAAATTGGATGATCGTCGCATTTTTTGCCGCACCGACTTTTTTCCCGTTTCCCGTGCTCTCCAATTTCCTTGTATCGTTCCGATTTCCGGCACATTTTAGTCTGTAATTTTTCATTTCGATTAGCGCACTCGCAATTACGGGGAAATATGATTAACGGAGGACGTTTCCCATGAATCAGGGGATCTCGCGTTTTCGCGGCTTTTAAATTCGGTCCTCGGAAATTGTTTGGTCTGGTTTATTCGATTTCGATTAAAACGACCGGAACATTAGCCGACACATTTTCCTGTCGACGCCCGGCCGGTGAAAAAATGGCCTACGGTGTTTGCGCTCCCGGCAAGATAAATGACGCGTCAATTTGGGGGTTATCAATTGGCGGAGGTGTCGCCCTAATGGACCCGCTGCGCCGACGAGACCCGCGAGACAGCCGAGGATATGTGAGCCCAAAAAAGTTATGGCCAAGATCAGGCCTCACAGCATTCGGGTCACACGACCGAAGCTCTGCCCATTTTTTAGTCATGCGGAAAGTCCGACGGACATTTTCATTCAAATAATCCCATAGTATGGTTAATTGATGCCAAACGTATGAGTTCATTGTTCGGTTGTTTCGACATGAATGCCGAACGAAATGGCATATTCAACGGGGATATATTACATTAGGACAATATGTTGCAATTTTCCAGCTTAGATTCAGAATCAAAATGGTTGTTGTAGTTAGAAATAGTGAATGCTATGTGAAAATTTCGTTAAGTTTCGTATACAATGTTCCGACAATTTTCCATTTGAAATCCTATGTAAAATTTTGATGTGGAAAATTAGTATTCATATATGAACTTATGCGTGCAGTTGAAATTAAATGAATCATTTATTTAAATTGAACTCATAACATGTATGGACTAGTGCAATACAATTAGTGAATAAAAACACATATTTTTTGCCAGTACTAATAATGAATGTTAATACCAAAGTTAATAAATCCGACAACAAATTGTGATGTGGCATGCCACTTCAAACATGTGGCCCTTATTAGGAATCGAAGTGGCAAACATGAGGATTCATGATAAGAACCATATAAGGTCCCCATTAGATGTTCTAATGAGGCACTGAGTCGAATGTAATGTTTGGCACTGGCGTGGCCCTAATGTAGCATGCCCTTAAAAGGTATGCTATACAGGGCCTCATCAAGTAAACTGTTGATGGCAAGATCTGGTAATTCTGGAGTGGTTATGATATGGCCTACTGATTATTGTCTTAACAGGTAGTGATCAGGAAACCAGAAGTCTTGATAAGGCCAACTTTATCAGCCCGATCAACCAAAAATTTTCTGTGACGTAACAGTAACATCACGGGCGAGTCACAAATGAGTCACCTGTGACTCATATATGCTTCATTATTACCCTCTCAAGGTGATTGATTTGTGATTTTGAAAATCTGACTTTGATGTGACTGTAATTTCACCTTAATATTGATACTGTACACGAATAAAAATAATCCCACCTAATTTGGTTTTTTTCCAAACACGTTGACACGGAAATTTGAACCCGCAACTCCGCGGTCATGTACTAGAGACGCTAACCGCTCGGCCATAGCGACAATATCCGACACCTTGGAATTTTTGTGGTAGATAAGACACCTATAGCGTCAAATAGTCGGTCATATCTACCGCAAAAATTCCGAGGTGTCGGATGTTGTCTAGTATATCACAGCGGAGTTGCGGGTTCAAATCTCCGTGTCGACGAGTTTGGAAAAAACCAAATTAGGTGGGTTTTTTTATTCTTGTATCATATCAATAATATTAAAGTCAAATTACAGTCTCATAAAAATCAGATTTTCAAAATCAGTCACCTTGAGAGGATAATAATGACGCATATGTTGAGTCACAGGTGACGCACTTGTAACTCACTTGTAACTCACCCGTGATGCCACTATTACGACACAGAAAATTTTTTGGTTGAATGGAGGGCATTATCAGGTTATGACAAGGCAAGCCACATTATAACATGGTTAGATGATAGATATATCACGATGACCTACGTATAAAGTCGTTC
>JABFPB010000390.1:0-40436 GCA_022817645.1 Ceratoteleas bidentatus
GGTAAATTTTACTACATGCATAGCTGTCCACTATGTTACCATCGATTGTGGTAATGGTTACCACAATTGTGGCTGTCGTCACGAATTATTTTTCTCCGTGAGAAAATGTGACTGATTTATGCCAAACGAAAAACTGTCTTGTCTCAAGAAAGTTGTTCTTAGAATGCATAAAAATATAAAGTTCTAGTTATCTACAAGAAGAAATAATTTTCTAAATGTTTTTTAATCAATTCTTTTAATACTCCACCTGGAAAGATGGCGTCCAACGGGCTGCGGTACGCGTGTCGGCGGATCAATTATTCTTTGGAAAACAGTCGCAACTTTTGATCGCAATATCCGATGAGAAAGTCGCGTACCGCCGCTGCCTCCCGCCGGCCCTTCGAGCGCGCGACAAACTTCTTTTGTTCATCGGATGAAATAAACGTTCCATTAACGACTCTCAACGCCCTTCTCTTCTTCGCAAATTGTGCTGCGAGCTAGTTCTCAAGTTGGGATTTTTCCAATGATCCGAGTAATAAGAGGGACGGAGATGACGTAGGTCACTGGGCATTCGAGTGTAAGCAAAAGGAACAATCGGCCGGCCAACTTTCTTCGTTAACTTTTTAATGCCCAGCCAAAGTCGCGCGACGATAATGAAAATGTTTGCTGATTACGATTACTTGCTCGTTTATTACGGAAACTCGTTCGGCCAATTGGGCGGTTTCATTCGACGGCTGTTTTTGCATTTTTTTTTCTTTCATCTCGGCGTTCAATATTAATTTTAATCCTCGATGAAACGCCGTATATCGCGCGAGACGTTCATTAAACGTGACGCTACATTACTTTTCCTGATTTACGCTCACACTTATGGCTCCGCGAAATATTGAGTCGCATCACTATATCTCGTGGAATAGAGCGCAGAATTTACGATTGCCCAGATTATGGTTCGCGTTTTAAATATCCAACCCAATTCTTTCGCCGATGAACTGGCGCGAGTCGACGCTTCCACCGTTGCTTCTCTCGATTCACCGCGGACTCGTTTTTCACTCGATTTTTCTCATTATAATACTACCAATCAGCTTCGACAGATGTAATCTTGGAAACGTGGACCTTTTCCACGTCGCTCTGAATTGCGTCCAAATGGCACGTTTTGCTACCCTATATCATTCTCAATGCATATTTTACATCCCAATTCATTTTCGTTTGTTTGATTTCACTGTCAATACATCCCTAATGCTCGATGACCTTTTATTTGAAAGATGCACTCCTGATCTTGGGAATAAAACGATCGAAGTGGATGTTTACTTTTACACTTCAGTTTACGCTGATTGATAAGTCATAGGTAGTCGTGAATCCAGTCTAAGTTGTCTTTTTACTAAGTCGTTGGAGACTTCAAGGGGATTCTTCAGTGAGAAACGAGAAAGGAGCTTTTTCAATTTATCACCAAGTGATTTATTTTTTTGGTAAATCCTGGTAATTTTTTAGGGACATCAACGCGGACTATTTTATAAGAGGGTAGTTGTTTTCTATTCGATCATTTTAGTTACACGAAAATGATCGAATAGAAAAACAATTAAGTATATTAAGTAAATCTTTATTTCATTTTAGGGTGATATTTGTTGTATCATTCAAATTAAATCAGTGTTATGCCTATTAATTTATTAATAGGCATAAAGTTTTTTTCTAACGAAATTTTTTCCGTGTAACAATTCATATTTTTTAACTAGGCATATCAATATTTTTTTTATTTTTTATTTCAACCAGGCTAAAGAAAGTACGTTTTGTTAGTCAGTGATATTCTCCAAACGTTGCAGGATGATCACGGGTCTGGAGCGGGCCCGGATCTCGGGCCCGGATTAACGTCGGCTGGTGGGCCCGTAACGGGCTTGGCCTTAGTTAAAATCCGTTGCTGAGCCGACTGCAGCTATAACAGGAAGAATAATTGCAATTACAACTAGATCATTATTAAAAAAAACATTGACTGTAGTTTCTGCTTCTACAAACTGTAGCTAGGCTGTATTTTAGCTGCAGTCTGAACCTGTTCACTTAAGAAAATTTTTCTGTATGCATATTTCTTGAATAACACAAGCACCTTAATAGTTACTATTATTGGGACTGTGATAAATATAAATTAGTTTGTCATACTTGGTGGTGATAATAGGACTTAAATTAACTAATTTAATATTTTTAATTTATAAGCCTTAGTTAA
The DNA here is from genome assembly GCA_022817645.1 of Ceratoteleas bidentatus. Classification (NCBI taxonomy): domain Eukaryota; kingdom Metazoa; phylum Arthropoda; class Insecta; order Hymenoptera; family Scelionidae; genus Ceratoteleas; species Ceratoteleas bidentatus. The sequence continues at coordinate 2,189 of JABFPB010000390.1, forward strand.
ATTAATCGCTGTGATGGTCAATGTATCTGAAAATGTGTTAGTTGTATTAATAATAAATTATATAGTTATCACGAAAATTAATTATTATTAATTTTCGTGATAACTAAGATTATTATTAATCGATTTTATTTCGGGGTAACATTGCGGATAATATCGTTATCTCGCTAAAACGCCAAATTCTTCGTTCTCGCCAAACTAACTTCATTCAGATCGACTAAATTATTTCTCCCCCTGATAGTTTCGTCGACAGGGCAGCACGAAACTCATCGAAAACGCCAACTATTTGCTTTCCATAATACCGGCGCTCGCTACTTTTTCGACAGTAACAAATATTCAATTATTCGGTCGGCGCGAAACAATGTCACGTCGACCCATCCATTTGTACTGCCGTCGAAATCATATGCCAAAACTCCTGGCAGTTACAAACAGTGCAAAAAGTTCATTACACATTCGCTGAGTGCACGTCGGCCTCAGTCATTACGCTGCGACTCGCGTAATTGCTGGTTTTCGATTTGTGTCAACGCGGTGCTAGAATACCGGAAAAATCGTAAACGTCGTAAGTTGTTCGTCCCAGGAACCATCGATACCGGAACCTCGGCGAAAAAAACGCGATCTTGCGAAACGTGTGCAACTTTTATCATAATCCGCCACCGCGGAGCTCGATGCGCACCAATATCGCAACGAATCCTGTAAAACGAGCGAAAATATATTCCGTGTGCTCGAATGCGAAGATTTGTCGAAGCTATGGGACTTTTGACGCACTCCATGCATCAACTGCATTTGCGCGATTGCATTCAAACTGGGCAATAACTTCTCACCTTTCTTTCGCCCGGCGCTGTGTTCTGCGATTCGCTCAGATATTCTGCCTACAGGATTTACCTAACAATACAACAGCACCACCGAGACAGTACTTTTCCCCGGATACCTTCCCATGCCATCCAACTGAATTTACTCAGATTAATTCTTGTCGTAACCATCAATACGTAAATAAATATACTGAACAGATGAAATTCGCGTTAATCAGTTTCGGGCTGACCTATATTTCTTAATAAGATTTTTAAGCTAATCTCGTGTGAAATCTAATCTAAGAAACTTTTGTAATCAGTTTTTGTCCGTCTTTTTTTCTGTTTCCCGAGTAATTGAAATTGAGTTTTAGCTGGTGTTAACGAAGTTCGGTTTGATGAATTTACTTTGGTCGCAATCGCTGGACAAGTTTATTAAGCGGACAACATAAATCGACGCGTCCCGGTCTTGCACATTCGAATACAGTATATTACACACTTTCAATCGGACGACTAATTAGCGGCTTATCAGATTCTGCCAGATTCCAGACGTCCCGATCAAGCATCTGAAACGTATTTTACTGCCACCGACTAGATTAAATCACAATCGGAACGGTCTCATCAGAAATGTATTAATTATTTTTATGGAATGCCAATTTGCAGGTCACAGCATTCATCACTGACAAAGTGATGGCACAATTTATCGACTAATTTTCAAACACACTTTTGGTCCGAAAAACTGATTTCATTGTGATAAAAGCGGTTTACGCATGCGGATGCATACGCACAATTTCATTCCCCTCGGCACGTCGCTCTTCGAGATCGTCGAGGGCGAGATAAATGGCCTTTCGTTACACCACAAGTAACATTAAATGAATTTTGTGCCGAATAAGAGTTCGGATAACCTAATTTCATTTTACATTCGACAATCTTGTGCTTCCGGAAATAAATGAAATGTATGCCTCTTCCGCCCTCAAGTACGAAATGCCCGCACGTGGAATCCCGTGCGCATTTTAAAGGAATTACAATAATTGTAGCATATTTCTCGATGAAGGGATCTATAATATGAAAATGAGATGTTACGCAAACAGGGGATTTCTCGCTGACCTGAATTTCCCGTTTAACATTATCTGTGGCTCCGCACGAGTCGGATACTTTTAATGACAAAAGTTTTAGTCGGCGAAGGCATTTTGACAAAAAAAAATGGAAAAATTTATTGGTAAAGTTAATAAAATCGATTCTGCCTCGTCACTTTCATCTCAAGTGTTCTATTACAGTAAAAGTTGTTCGAAGATAAAGTACAAATCGACGGAAAAATGCGATCGTGATTACGGATGTTTTCGCTTATCTCCCATCATTGAATACTTTCGGATAAAACAAAATTGCTGAGAGAAATCGAAATTTTTGGTTTGGCGCCAAACTCGGTCGGTACAAAGGAAACTAATGTCAGTATCGTTTCAGAGAAATAAGTGAATTGACAAAGTTAACAACAGCTACGAACCGTTTACGCGACATGGAGAGAACAATTTTTATTTGGAAACGAAACTGCGATTATTATTTCGCGTCGTTACAGTCAATCATCGAAATGAACTTTCCGTGTGGCGCTCTTCCAGTTTTTCCACAGCTTCACTCTGCGTCAGCCAACCTACACCTTGAACTAAAATTACCGATAGACGGTCATCAAACTATTTCGAGGAAAATCTGCCATACTAAATATAAGCGTAATATATCTGTCAGCTAAACTTTTTACTCGGATTTCACGCGATTCGCCGCAGAGCCATCCGAAGACGAGCGATTTGTTTTCATAAAGCGTTTGATGGTGAATAATGCGGGACAGAACGCGGCTCAATTATACGCATGCGCTGTGCAAGCCGAATTCAACTTTTTCCCGTGAACGACTTTTTATTTAAACAAATTGACGTCGTAACGGAACGTCACGACATCACGCATGTTGCGCTCTTTATACTTCGACTTCGAACGTAACGACGAAGCGCCCAGTAAGTGAGAAAAATTAATTCGTTGCCATTTTATGATACCACGCGAAAAAATGGCGATGAATGATGCGCTGATTTATCCTATTTGTTTATTTTTTCGACGCATGGAAGACAATATAACGCAACTCTGAACCGTCGAGCGCCTAAAAATAATCATGCCATTTCTAACGCATTTATCATCATTTACATACGCGGCACGTGCCAAAACGCCTTAAATCCGCGCAATTAATTTTTTGACATGTGAAACGTGTTGATTGTCTTGTAATGCAATCGACGCTGATTAATGCAGCCAAAAAGCCGCAATAGGGTTTTCAAAACCACTCACCAATTAGCCCGCAAGTTCAAAGACGGCCGTTGTCAACTTGTGGCCGCTATTTCGCATTTTCGACGTGTTGGCTGATGCGTTCGCTATGTCGATGCTCCGTCACCGAGGACGAAATTCGAAAATTTCGGCGGATAAAAAATTATCCGTCGCATGACCGCTCGCGTTCGACGAAATGAAAAATAATTCCATTCGGCCGTTAAACCGTTGCCCACGTGACATTCGATAACTTTTGAACGGTTCGTTGGTAAACTTGTTTACTAGTTCGCTCGCCGAATCATCGTCTTTTGCAATAACGCGCAAAACTCGCGCTGCTTCTGAAATTCTGCATTGCCAAATCAATTGCTGCGTTTTCAACGAGGTCCAGAACTGTTTTGAAAAAGCTCGTTTTTAGAAAATGGACCAGTGCATCTCGCAACGATTTGGCATTTTTTGTCGTGACGTCGTGGAGTCTGGGCGCTTCTATCTCGATTTAATCGTTATTCCAGAAACTTTTTATCGCGCAACCCTTGACCTATCGGTATACGTTTAGTGCGGCTCGTCGATTTTTTTTCGGTCGAGACCTTGCGGTCGCATACTGCACGTCCTGAGGTTTGGGCGCTCGGTGATTGGGATTTTCGGGTTTACAGGCTTGTAAGTTGCGAGGCGGGATGTGAGAGGGTACGGGCTTTGCGTTAATGAGCTTAGGGTTTGGGGCTCGTGGTTCAAGGTTAACGAGTTGCGGGCCGAAATTCGAGGGTTAGGGCTTGGAGTCTATCGGATTGAAATTAATGAGCTCGAACTGGAGGATTTGATATTTAAATTTTTGACTGCGCAAAAAGCCAGGGCTAATTTTCACCGTCTCACTTCGCGATAAAATTAATGAATTGTTGTGAGTGCTTCGATGTTGTGCACTGTCTGGTTCGAAGTTGAAAAAGCAATAGAATTGTCGCGGACGTGGACAAATGTTGCGATTGGCACAAGTGTCGTCGCGTTTAGCGGAAAAATGGTTATAATTGATCGGATCGGGGCTGGGGATATGTAGGTTAATCGATTCCGGTAAATGCATTTGAATCTGGTGTTGATTACGTCGTCACCGTTCGGCTTAATCATTTTACCGATCATCGTCGGGCGCAGGTGAAAAGTACCGAGTTTTATGAGCGGTCTAAAACTATTGGAGATGAGCCGATCTCGCACGAATAAAACGACTGGTTCGTGTATACTTGTCGTTGCTAAAAATAAGCTTTGGACTGTCGTGAAAATAGCCGGCAGGGCTGTACCGTAGCGTGGTAATGGCCCCTAGTCACTTAATGGCTTTCGGCATAAATGTAAAAAATAATTCGTTCGCGATTAACGCACCGCGACGTCATCGTCATTGTGAATGCGTCCAACTCGTAATCGACTGAAAGCCGCGTTTTTCCTCCAATAAAGCGATTGCCCGATCGCGCCACCGTGACTTGGAATTTTGAAATTAAAAATACGAGCCTCTCAACTTTCGAGGGCGATTCGCGTTTCCCAAAGGGTACGTCATTGAGCCGCGTGCGCATTTTCAAGGGGTACGTACCTTGTCGAGACGAAAAAATGGTTTTACCGTTTCATTCGAAACTTTATTAATAAAAAGTTCTTGACCAATTATACCGGAGAAATTATGTCAGCTATAAAAGTTTAAATCCGTTTTTCGTAAAACGTATTTCTTCAGAATTACCAAGAGGAGATGTGCCGTTTTGAACTTTTTTTTCATTTTTAGGATGGAATCGTGCTGATTCCAGAGATATCATTCACGGCTGATTTATGCTCATCAGTTGGTTAAGCAAATCATGGTAAAGCCATAACCCATACAACATGGTAAAGGCATAACCCATACAACATGGAAGTGTACAAAAGGTTGGAGTGTCGCGCAGAGAAGGTTGAAATAAGAGTAAACGTTACTTTCGAAATAACGTATATTTCAATCCTCTCTCCGCGACATTGCAACCGTATGTACACTTCCGTGTTATGTGGGAAACAACTATCACAAAACTAGGGGTGTGCGGGTCTGAATTTGGGTAAAATTTCACTCAATCTGAATTTGGTCCCGGATAGAGCTTGATGAGCCTGACCGACCTGGTATCGGGTACCCGATCGGGGCGAGTATCGGGTATCCGAACAATCAAATCAGTCGGGCTCATCGAGCTCTATCCGGAACTAAAGTCAGATTGAGTAAAACTCGTGTTTCGAAATTTACCCAAATTTAGGCCCGCACACTTCTACACAAAACAAATTAATATATTTTTCAATATTATTTAAAAAAGCATATTAGAATGATAAGGTTTTCCTTAATGGAAATCATCGTCTACAGTACACTTTCCACAAGATAAATTCATTATTTATCAGTTTAAAATTATACAATTATTCTAGAAAAATGCTAGTAGTTTTTGAAAAATATGTTTGTCATATTTCTTGTACCCCGTTTTTTACTTCTTCAAGTCTTGAACGGCGTATACGATAAACGATTCTTTATTGGTATAGCAACGAGATTTCGAGAGGAACAGGCCTCTTGGGACGTATCCCTACTCACAATATTCATGTATGTCTCAAACTTGAAGATGTTGACACCAACTAAGTGCTGTACTCTAAATACAGTGACAAATGTCAGAGGAAGTTTTTATGGGTAAGCGAGTTTGTAGTAATCATATATCGATGTGTCATAACGACGGGACTCTTTTAAATGGGCTTCGATTTATACAGTACTATACTTTAGTTACTTCAACTATATTCATTCCCGAATGTCATATCATAAGAAACCGTCGAACGATTGTTCTGACGGACAAACGAATTATTTTACAGTAAAAAATTGAGTGTTACACGGTTAAACAACAACATTTTGAATAATTTTGACTGTAAACGAATTCCATTTAACCGTAAAACGGAAGTAAACTTTTTTCCATTTAACGGTTAAACGAAATCGTTTTGGCGAAATACTGAAACAGAAAAATGTTTAACCGAAAAACGAATCGCATTAAGATTAAACGGTCTTCTTTAGAATGTAGAAAATTACTGAACTTTACTTTTGAGTTCAAGTTTAGTAAAAAGTTTAAGGTTAATAAATGTATAAGTGGTAGACAGGAGAAAATCTATACTGAAAATTGATGTTGCTGAAAGTGTCACATATGATATGTGACACTTTGTATTATTTCATTTATGTACTGATTGAGAAGATAAGTTGAAATTGTACGCCAAGATGTCGTCTGTTCGGAACGCCTACGAATAACTAATGATGAAGAACATTTTATTTGAGTGAGTTAATAATGTTTTGAGTGAGTTAATTATTGTCATGGCGTACATTAAACAAATTCAAGTAATATATTTTTCACATCACATTATAATATCACATATGGGAAACAAACGTTTTTCGTATGTGATATTTCTGAAGAGGGCCAATTCCAAATGGCGGAAATTAATTACACTTTTCGTAAAATATATATTTGAGTGATTCAAAACATTCTTCTCTAATCACAGAATCTCGCTATGATCACCTTTTTGTGAAATACTTGATATTTTACGAATAATACAACAAAAATTACTTTTGGCGCGAAATGTCCAGTCCAAACTTCCTCTCTCTTTTCGATATTACCTCCTCAACCGGAGCCATATTTGGATATTTTGGAAATTACGTCATAAAAAAAGCTTCGTCGCTTAATTTATCGTACTTAAAATTTACTTCGTCCAACTTCGTCGAAATTGTCTTCCATTAATAGCGTTTGTCAACTGCAAAGATTCCTTCGACGCTGGCAAACTCGATTTCTCAGCGCAGTCTATGCGCATCCGGTCGCCACGGCGATCGACGTATCGATGGAACCGCCGCGAAGAAGCGCGCCGAAGAATGCGCCGCGCTTGATGAGTAATTTATACGCGCGTAAAACGGCGACGGGGATCGACCGAGAATGAGTCTTCGGTTTATTGGGGCGGCGCGTTCCCGTCGCCCTAATTTATGCGCTGCACCGTCTTTTCCACGCCCGACGCCAGATGAGGCGTCGGAATGTCGAAACGAGATTCGCCTAGGGAACAAGTTTTTCGCCGCGCGAAGCTCAAGGACACGCGCCTTTCTTCAATGAAAACGGCGCGTCAGGCAACTTTTATTGCGGTCATTGTTGTACGAAAGGGTCAGGCGTTATTGTAAAACGGCGCGTCGAATTCCGACCCCATCGCAGCCGACGCAACTTTTTTTCAGCGCCAACAAAAATTTAATCACAACTTCTAATAGTGCTGGACATTGATGACGGTCAACAAGCGCGAGTTGGGAAAAACGAATTCGTCGAATTGCGAGGCATAACCTCAACAGTTTATATTGGTTGGTAAAGTGTAAATGCATACACGTTTTGTGCGTATTAAGGGGGGAGGTCACCCTAAAAATGTCAAAAAATCGATTTTTTGTTTTTGCATTTTCGGTATCCTCCCAGTCAACATTGATTTACACAATGAACTCACAGGGAGCTCATAGTGAATTAACATGTGACCAACATGGAGCTCACAGGTGGCTCACCGGTGACTCCCTATGTCCTCACATTGTAAGTGATTGGTGAGGTTATCAAAAATTTTCAAAATAAATGAGAAATAATCTCGAATAATCATTTTTGTGCCAAAAAAATTCCTTCACTACGCCTCGGGCTTCGCCCTCCGCTTCGCCTCGGGCAGCAGCTTCACCCTGGACCATAATCACACGAGTTCCGCCCTTGCAGCATAATGTACTATTACATTACAGACGTTTTCCTGTAGAGAATATATATTTTGGTGTTCCATTACTACAACGTATTAGATTACCACGTATCTAGCAAGAAAAGTTGCACATGATAGACGTGACCTGCTTTGGCCGAGTGATTAGCATCCCTGCTTGCCACCGCGGGGTTTCGGGTTCGAGACTCTGTGCTGGCAGGTTTGACAGAAATGTCGGAAATAATGGAAGGCATTTTTTGGCACAAAAATGATTATTCGAGATTATTTCTCATTTATTGTAAAAAATTTTGAAAACCTCACCAATCACTCTAAGCGTTTGCATTTATTAACACTTTAACGGTGCAGCCGCGCCGATCCGTGTCGGTGTGTCGCCGGCCAATCAGGTTGCGCTTTCATATGTGTGACGGTCACGTGGTACCGAAGCAGCGCCGTGATGGGACAAGAACGTGACGCTTTCTCTTTCGACTCCATCGTTCACTCTATCTCTTCTAAAGTGGAGGGGGACGCTTGCACCGTTAAAGTGTTAAGTAGTTCTTACGTGGTAAGCCATCCGCACAGAATTTGATGAAACTTTACTTATGCATTTTTGAAGCAAATACACACATTTTGCCCATATCTAAATAAGATTGACTGTCTAGAAGCTGTCTAGGAGATATTTAACAGCAAAGTTGCAAAAAAATACATGCACTCTAAAAACAGTCCCTTCATGATGAGAAGAATCTTCTTCTCATCAGTGGATTTCCCACTTGAATATGATCCAAGAATATTTCCGCTTGTGATAATAATAAATCCTATTGGCAGTTTTATTCTCAACGTAAGTATATTAATTCTGATCATTAGCCATAGTAGTTTTATAATAAGTACAATAATTAGTTTATGATAAGAAGAATAATGAAAGTACTTGAATATTACGATGTTTCAGCAGAACCTTGAATGGTTTATGTGCCATAAAAGAAAATAACAACACATGTGGTAGAAATAGGTAAAGTGTTTCAAATAATATTTTACATGGGTATAGAATATTGAAAAAAAAATGAAAACGATCCAAATGTGATGAGTTATGATGAGAAAAGATATGGCAAATTCATGTGAGCGGCTTTATCAAATAAAAAACCGTGCCGCAAACGACTTGAAGTTTTGTAAAATCGTGAATAATAGCGTTTGCAGCGTATAATTGTTTTTTTGTGATACCTGCAAAAAAGCAATCTTTTTGTGCTAAAAATCGTGCGCAAAGTTGAATTTTTTTGCCTGACGGCCGCAAAGGGGGGGGGACAATTCGGCGCTAAGTAAAAAAAGTGTCCAAAGAAAAAAACAGGTGCACAGTGGGATGCAACGTAAAAATCGGACGCAAAGTAAAGAAATCGGGCGCAAAGTAAAAAAATCGGGCGCAAAATAAAAAAAATACAAATTCAACAAATTTTCAAAATATCCGGGTCCTACCGGGGCTTTGTCCCTGAACCCCACCGGGGCTTCGCCCTTGAACGCCACTAGGGCATTCATGCACTTATGCATCGTGGACCTTTTGAATTGCCTTTTTCGTTTCATCGCCCTTGGTACAAAAGATACTATTTTTCTTGTCATTTTTTATAAGTCAAACTTTGAATTTTTCCAGTTAAAATAGTATATTTCGTACCAAGGGCGCAAAATAGGTTTTTTATCCGAGGTCTTGATCCGATGTCCGTGAGATCCTATGTCCATTTGATTAAATGTCAGTAGGATAAAATGTCAGTGGAGATAAAATATCAGTTTGATCCATTGTCATCGCCCCTAACAAAACACTCGTGGTGATTCAATAAGTTGTGTGTTATCTAGAAAAAAGGTGTCTGATTGGTGTTTCATTTTGAGACATTAAAACATCTTTGGTGTTTCTTCTGGCTAAATCCGTTTCGTTTTGAAACACTTTTCGCATCTAATATTTTAAAGTGTTTCAAAATGATACAGTTATTTTTATAGTGATTAAACGGTCAGTTTTGTTCAATCTACAAAATACATTTGTTGGAATAAAAGAGACTTGTGTTGTGGTTACATAACAGTAACATTGTTTCTGCTACAAAATGTACGTTTGTTATGCGAACACAAATGTTGCATTAATGGAACATGACTTCGCCAACAAAACAAATCGCATTAACCCTATTTCTCTCTGTGTACAATTTAAGCCATTGTCACTGGTATATGAGCGAAGTTAACATTTTCCGCAAAATCGTCTCCATCTTAATAAACTTAGTACAATTATAATGATTCTTTCATTAGTAAATTAATAATAGAGAAATATTGGGATTTCGGAAACCGTAATACTATATGACCTATGAAGAAAAAAGAGTGCACCAAAATATCTGCCCAATATTGAAATGAAACTCGGGTCTAACGTGAGCCATTGCGGATTAACCATTAGCCCAATACTGGCCCAGCCTGCGTGGAAAAAAAACAATTTGGATGCGGCCCGTTGCCAGATTGTATCCAGACTTTATCCAGACTATATCCAGATTTTTATATTTATAGTCTGGATGTCAGGACATAGGCCACAGTTTCTCCAGACTCTATCCAGACTCTTTTCAGTCTGGGTATAGTCTGGCCTAGGCCCTGACCCAGACTACATCCAGACTAAAAAGAATCTGGATGTAGTCTGGATGCAGTCTGGATATAGTCTGGATATAATCTGGCAGTCAGGTTTCATTCAGACCGAATCCAGATTAATTGTTTTTCATCAGGGCGACGAAGGAATTCGCTAAACTCAGATAATTCGATAACTTCAGGTCGACAAACTTCGTTTTATAGAAAGTTCGTTTTATAAGCAGTACAGTAATAAGTTTATGATAAGAATAATGAAAATTGTTGAATATTACGATGTTCCGACATAACCTCAAATGTTTTAAGTGCCATACAAGAAAATAACAACACATGTGGTAGAAATTCGTACAGTGATTCAGATAAAGTTATTCAAATAAAGTATTCATCGTAGAATTTTGCAAACAAAAAGACACGCAAAACGGACGACGATTCGAACACGCGAAGCCGAAATTAGTTGGGAGTGATTTTTGGTCTAGGAGTAGCAGACGAGAAAAGCCTTCACGGTTACTTTCTTTCTCTTACCCCACAGAAAGATAGAGACAAAATGTCGTTGCTGTATTAGAAGATTTATACTTAGAAGATTGTATTCTTATCATAAACTTAATATTTTTAAGAGTGCAAGATTTCATTAAAAATAGTCATACTTATTTTGTTGTTAGGCATCTGAAGCAGATAAAAAAATCGCGTGCAAATTGCGCGCCGCCAGGTTCCCACTGGCAATGAGATTGCTTTTGAACCTCAAACGTTTCCGGCTGGCGGTATTTTTGGTGTAATCTAAAAAAAGACGCGGCGCTTCGGTCACACGGATCGGGAAACCACTTTTTTGAGGGATCGTTTTATATTCGGAACTAGGAGGATCGGGACTCGATCTGTAACAGACGCGTTCATTGGACGGATCGCGATTTCCACGTGTTCCGCGTGGGGTGAATGATGGCGTGGCTCGTTATTAACTCGCATTAATGGCAACAAATTAAACAAATAAAGGTGCCGCCGCCCGTGGTGCGAGGCGAGAATAACGGCGCGACTCGAGAAATAAATAAGGCGGCAAAAAGGGCTCTGCAAGTAATAATACTAGGTGGAATAAACGGATGATAAGGTAGGTAATTTGGAGATAAGAGCGTTTAATTACGCTGCGCTTATAAATATAAGAATCGCGGCGTGATATTGCCTCAATAACAAGAATCGCGGGATCGCTTGTTAATTAATTCTGTAATGAAAAATGCACAAAGGCGGAAAAAAAGCCGGGCCCGACATTCTTTTCTAACTTTGCAAATTGCTTCGTTATCGCCGCTGATTTGATAACCGTCGCGAAATGGCTCGTTCGCTTCGTCGGTTCTTCGCGCCGGCCCGTTGTGCGATGGAAATTAAGATTCTATCGTGCGTACGTTGGCGCCCGACCTAGCGCAATTTGAGGCAGCCGTCGAAAAAAAAGGACGACTACTGTTACGAGCTGCAATTAAAGCCCCCCCTCCCAGGAAATCTTCGTCCGTCGAATTCAATGATTGCACTACCGCGAGAAAGAAACCAGAGTTTCCGCGCTGACTGATTTCACGCGACTCGAGCAAAAGGGAAAAGAATTCTTTGCCCCAACCAGCGATTCCGCAAACATTAATTTGATTAAAACGAGCACGTGTGCGATCAGTCAAAAAGCCCCCTTTGGTCGAGTGTCGAGTTCACCTTTGCCGGGCAGCGCGAGTTTCAGCCGCGGACAATTTTAGCCGGAACAGGCGGTCCGGGCGAGCGACTAAGCCGAAAAGAATGCCGCGTTTTTCGGTGACCAATAAGTTACAAAAACGGTTATCTTTTAACAAAATTTGATAACTATAACAAATTGTAAATAAGCTTTCCCTTAGAGATAGTGCGTATGTAAAATACACGTATATTATCATACATAAAAAGTATGTCGAAAAAGAAAAAAATTCTTGTACCCTCATATGGAAACAGGTTCATTCTAAAGTCTCAAGTTAAAAAAGTATTATCGTTATGCTCAATTTTTATGAATGAGTTGAAAATTGATAAATGTCAAAAAATAAAAAAATAAAAAAAATAAAAGTCCTAAGTTCTATTTTTGTGTCTAATTTTGCTGAAATATTCCGTGTGATCCGTTAGCAATCGTCGCGTCGCGATCGGGGGATCTTCTGTTTCAAAAGCGGGTTCACAGCCCGGTCGCGAACGCGAGTAAATTGAGTCTCGCGTCGGCCGAGCGGAGGCAGATGAGGAAGAAGAGCGCGCCCGAAATAGCCAATAAGACATTCACTCTGAACCGAGCGGCCAGCCGGCCCGGACGGACGCGCGGTGCGTGCCCGACTAGTTTTGTAAGAGCGCCGAAAACGGGAACGGGACGACGTCGTCGCGGCAATTGCGACGGGTTTCCGAGTGCGGTTTCCGGGGACAGTGCCAGTGACCGAAAATCGTGCATCTTTCCGGTACCGATTGCCGGTGCGATCGTCCCGCTTTTCGCCGCAATCGCTTGGGCCGCAACGGCACCCGATCGTCGTCTAAATTTAAGTGTTAGATAATCCGCGGCGGCGCATCGCCGGTTACTAAATCTGTGCACGCGCCACGATGGGACTAATGGTGGCTCAGCCTGGAAAGAAAAGCAGCTTGGACTTTTAATGCGCGCCGACTTTCCGGGCGCGTTATCGTCTTAAAAAGTTGCCGCATTAACCCCGAATCGAGTTCATTAAGCGTGCGAGATTTGTTCGCGCTAAGCGCCGCCGCTGAAGAATGTCCGGGGCATTGCATAACTGACGGTATTTCCGAGTTGCGACGGCTGACGGTATTTCCGGTTACACCGGAAATACGCTCGCGATCGGCAAGTGCTCAACCAGGGGAGAATGGGGAGTGCACGGGAAAGGGTCGGGCGGTAAGCTTGGTGGCCGCGTGCGTTCGCTCCGCGGTTCGTTTGAACGCAGATTCGCGCGTTCTAATATAGCCAGCGGGTGTCCAATTACCTGTCCCGCGCGCTGGGCTTCTCCTCTTTTGTGCCTGCGGCGCCGCCATGCGCGGCTTATCAAGGAGCACGGGATCGGCCGATTTCCGGTTCGCCGCTAAATTGTTTGCATGATTATTTTGGGGGTACCAACGCGGGTTCCGTAAGTTCCTCCGAAGTGCCGGTGCGCTAAGAAGATTAGGTGTGATGGCAATGCTACGATGGGTTTAATGTGACGGTCCTCTACATCCCACGAGAGAGATAATTCAGAATTGAGGAACCGTAACATAATAGGCTTTTTCGACGGAGGCCATTTACCAACTGGGCGGGTATGTCACTTAACCTTGACCTCGCTCAGTGTTACGTAATCATTATTTTACAAGTTTGGAAATGAAACAAAAATTCTATTCTTTCATTTTAAAAATTGCATTAAGAATAATTGCTTTTCGTTGAAATTGTATACAGTTACTGAACAGGTTACAATTATGTTTTTGAAATGTTATTCAGTAGGCTATTTACATTCGGATTACATGTGGATTCCGTATGTTATGAAAGGATGAATATTTTCATCACTTTTTTAATAGAAAAGTTTAGAATAAGGTTCTGCCATTTTTTCTACAATATCCCTTACCATGAAATTCTACAGGGAACTATAAGAAAAGTCTTGAAACAAATGTAACTATAAGTAATTATTGGTGGTTACTACAAAGTTAACCACAAGATTTGTTCTAGTCAATTGGACACTACAGGATAGTAGTTACGACAAAAACAGTAGTTACCCTAGTAGAAATCTGGCTAGCGGTACTTGACACTCGCGAGGCGCTAGCGAGGCGGAGGTGAGGCGCTAGCGAGGCGGTGGTGAGGCGCTAGCGAGGAGGCGAGGCGCTAGGGAGGCGCTAGACGCAATTTCTATTAGGGTACTATAGGTAACTCTAACTACAGTTACCCATAGTAACTGTTCGACCTACAGTTAATCTTATCTACTAATATATCCCTTACCCGCCCGTTATCCGTCCCTTTTTCGCCCATTATCCGTCCCTTACCCACCCATTATCTACCCCTTGTCTGCCCTTATCCAAACGTTATCGGAGCGTTATCTGAACCTTATCCAACCGCTATCCGCTCCACATTCGCCCATTATCCGCACCTTATCTACCCCTTATCTGCCCCTTCTCCGAGCCTTATCCGTCCCTTATCCGATCGTTATTCGACCGTTATCTCACCATTATTTGACCGTTATTAGACCGTTATCTGACCGTTATCTGACCGTTATCTGACCGTTATCTGACCGTTATCTGACCGTTATCTCACCGTTATTCGACCGTTATTCGACCGTTATTCGACCGTTATTCGACCGTTATTCGACCGTTATTCGACCGTTATTCTACCGTTATCCGACCCTTACCCGACCCTTATCCGAGCTTTATCCGACCATTATCCGACCTTTAACCGACCTTTAACCGACCCTTATCCGATCCTTATCCGACACGTATTCGCCTCTTATCCGACCGTTATTCGATCTTTATCCGACCGTTATGTGACCGTTGGGTGGCCGTTACTTACCATTTGACAGTTATCTGACCGTTATTCCCTAGATTTCCGACCGTTATCCGACCGTTATTCCCCCGATTTCCAACCGTTATCCGACCGTTATTCCCCCGTTATCCGACCGTTTCTGACCGTTATTTGACCCTTATATATGAAATATGTTTCAATATGTAAAAATTAATTTACGATGGTCAATGTGTGAGTTTGATTTTGTCATCCCTAGGTTCAAAAAACCTAGACGTTCTGGTTAAAATAATTGAGCCAGAAAGTCTACGAAAAATGCAACCGAAACTTCGTAGATGAACTGTGTCACAGTACGAAATTTTATAGTTATCTACGAAATTTCAAAGTCATTTACGAAATTACTGTTGCATTTTTCGTAGACTTTCTGGCTCAATTTTTGTAACCAGAACGTCTAGGTTTTTTAAACCAGAGATATACAGGTTATATGATCTACATTGTTCATATAGGGACTATCTCAGATAATGAAGTGTATAATTTTTTTCAACCGGGATGAACCCAAGCAATTTAGCTAGTATAATGTAATGGTTACCCATCCAAGTACTCACTTCTTCCATTGTTGCTTAACTTAAAAATCCTGCGTCTCTCCATGCCTTCTATTAACATTTAGGATGCCCTCTATTAAAATTCAATTTACGATGATTGTCGTTTTCATATTCAATGTTGTATGTACTGTAGTTACTACAGCTACTTCTCACATATCATTGTAGAAACTAGAGAATAATGTAAATAATTACTTACTCTGATAGCTTTAAACTATGGTTACTACAAGTTTTTATAGTAACTACGAACGCTGTAGTTACTTCTGGTGCAGTTACTGCAGAGATCACTAAATCTTCTGGAATAACTACTTAAACTCTAAAAAATAATCATCTTACGTTAAGGGGTAGGCCACCTTGACCGTGCTAAGAAAACGTAAAATTCGGTATTTTTTCGGTAAGAAAACACAAAGGAATGGGAAATCTTTTTACATGGTTTTATTGAACAATTATTCAATGTTATTAACAACGTTTTTGGTGCGGATCGCACAGTCCCTATAACCGCTGCAGCAGGTCGCGTAAACGTCCTTTTCCGGCGCGTAAAAATCGACGATTCGTTTTTTGGTCCTGTAATTCATCGTGGAACAAAAACCAAGTTGAGACCTTAATTTTTTTTAATATTGATTTGTAAACAAATGGTGACCTTCTGAAAAAAAGTCTTTTTTCATAAAAACTCAGCACAAAATCGTGCACCGAAAAACCATTTTCCAAAATATCGAAAAACGGCTACAGCAAATTTATTTCTGAGCAGGGACAATAAAATTGTATCAAAATGTGACGGAAATTGCCGAAGATATTTAAATCGCCAATTTTAAAGAACCCATTTCGAGAAAAACGCGTTTAAAGTTTCAGTTCCAGTTTTGCAGTATGTAACTAATATATACCTTTAATCTGAGATTCCAGCGTCATACAATTGCATCTCCGCATTGCTGTCGAGACAATCTTTATTTTTAGACGATATAGCTACCAATAATCTTTATCGCTAGTTATATCGTTAAAGAAATTCAATGTTGAACGCGCTCAGACGGCCGCTCAGCGCACTAGCACATTTTTCGGGAAAACGGCTCGTTGACTGGAAAAGAAATATCCGGCGAACTTGGAATGAATATTTAATTAAAGTACATCCCAAGGAACATTTTAAGCCAATAAACAATTTTTTGATTTTTTCATTTTTTCAAGGTGGTCTACGCCCTTAAGAATATAATCCTATAAAGTCATCCATATACCGAAACAATAATTTCCACTGATAGTTAAACGATTTGTATTTCCATAACCTCACCTCCTGAGGAAGCCGGAATTCCTCTCACGCGATATTTGATCGGATTTTCCGGATATGGTTGCCGAATTCCGTATACGGTAGCTGGATATTTTTTAAAGTGTATTTTTTACAGTAACTTTAAAAATGACTGCAATATTTTTCCGTAAGTAATATCTTTGCCGATATTCATCATTTACATACATTGTAAAGACAGCTCTTGTGATCATTGAACAGTAACTCTTCTACGGCATAATCATAACTTAGTTTTAATCCAGTTTTTAGTCAACTTATTTTTAAGGTTATACCGAGCGGTTATTGAACTTTTAGTTTTGGCTTCTGCGCATGGGTTTGACGTAAAAGAATGCTCATTTATATTACTGCTACAGTAACTGAGGAAATATCATTAAGTGTTTCAAACGGGAACCTTTAGTGCTGTAATGATATGAAAAATAACTTTCAATTAACTTTTTTTAACAATAAATATTTCGAGTCCCCCACTAAGTAAATTCAGAAAAAGCTTTTATATTTGCAACATGGTGTTTAAAATCTTTCTTTTTTCTAAATACTCGCTAAGAAGATATGGGCTTAAATCGTTTATCACGTCAGTTTTAACAGTCTTGTGACACAGTAAAAAACACAATCATTTCTCTACTTAGCTTGTATCTATTACTAAGATCATCGCTGAATTGAAGATACACATGTAGAAGCTTACGAGTTATTGTTACTGAAAACCTGGAAACTTAAAGGCTGTTTTCATGAAACCATTTCATATATTGAATAATTCAACAGTTTGCTGTTGAATTTTTTACCGAATGTTTGATGGTACAACACATTAAGCGAAATTGCAGACTTAGAATTTCCACTATTTACACCTCAGTTTCGTTTTCTCTCCCACCACCACTTCGGAGAAATTTACGCGGCACCAAAAGTAAATAATTGGGGAATCTGAAAGTCCGACAGTTCAGTCGCACCGCCTTAAATGAGGAATGGGCGTAATGTATCGTTTGGCTGACCAAACGGTTGCATTCGAGACACTGCGAGTTAATTTTTAATTCGCGGAGAAACATCGAACGACTTCGAACGTCTGGCGCGCCGCTTCATCGTGTGAAAACCGGAAATACAGCATAACGCGACACAAATTCGAAAACGACCACGTGGCACCGAAACGTACACTGAGAGAAATTTCTTGGGAAAAATGTGACAAAACGCATTTTGCATGCTTTACTAGAGTTTTTGTCACTATTACAATAATTCCTATCAAATCTCCGGAATGATTTATCCAAAGTTTTTGGCAACAGTTACACAAACTTTAGTAAAGAATGCAAAATGCGTTTTGTCACTTTTTTCTAGTAACGATTACAAAAAAATAGTAACGGTTACTAGATTTTTCTCTCAGTGTACACTGAGAGAACGGTGGAGGTTGGCAAACCTGTCACCTGTCGAGGTTAGGGTACTCCGACAAATCGGAGTTCGAAGAATGCCATGTCAGCGTTCCTAAACCTCCACTTTCGAGTTCTCGCTTCTCCACTTGAGCGGAGTTGGTGTTTTTCCAAGTGGAGCTCTCAGAGCTCCACTTGGAGAAATACCAACTTCGCGTTCTCCGAACTCCGATTTGTCGAAGCACCCTAACCTCGACAAGTGGCGCTTGCCAACCTCCACCGTTCTCTCAGTGTAGTCATGTTGCTATCAACATTCGCGTGCTCCGTTCGGAATACGCCTAGTCGGTATCTATCTCAGCTGATCCCAGCGCTACAAAAATAGCTCCACCGTGGCAAAATTTGTAAGTTATTGACTGAATCCAACTATTATGAGAGAATACATTTTTTTCTTATTTATTAAAATATCAAGTGAATGTGTACCCACGCGCTTTAAAAGCTATTTAAATGTCTCGATTAAGTAAAAATGTTTGCCATGATTCTGATAATTTCAAAAAGTTTTTTGTTTATGTTTTCGTGAATAATACCCAAAATGTCCTATTATTACAACAGTCCGTGTCAGTCAAGAACTTGCAAAATCCACCACAGTGATGGCGCTGTGATAGGTAGCGACCTGGCGTATTGTATTACCGAAATATCAATGTTCACATTGAGTGTAGCCTCGCTGAAAAAAACTCGCTTACATCAATTTTTCTTTCCGCGTACGTACATTTCCCGTTCGATTTATACTTGCAAAGCGCTTTCATTGTTAGCAAATAAATCGCGTACAAATTCAAACGTCGACGTTTGAGAAGACTTTTAAGCACTACGGTTAAAATCAAATATAAATAGATTTGTAGCGGGATATGAAATTGGTGTTACGACTTTTATTGTTATGTCACATTGTATGGTTCTAGCTGATACAGCGCTCGTTTTTTGGGAGAAAATCGGGAGAACCATCAGGACCTTAGAGGAGGGCCCCTACGAATTAGTGTCCGCCATTAGGCGGCACAACAAAATCGGTGAGTATATTTTTCAAATATGTGGCATACATACTACACCGGGAGAAAAAATGCCATAAATCTAACAAAACAATCGATGTAGAACCGAAAATGTTGAAACTATATTACTCAAGGTTAAATGTACTTAATTTCCTACACGCAAAAGAGGTGACATTGCTCAGCAGTGCGCTGCACGATACTCAGTGGCGCGCAGGGTAAAATTTTATTAAGATATCACTGAGTAGTGTCGCGAAACCAGTCATAAGCGTCATGGGCACTATTGAGTGGTATCGCGACACTACTTAATGGTGTCTTAATAAAATTTTACCCTGTGTACCGCTGAGTAGTGTGCAGCGCACTGCTCAGCGATGTCACGTCTTTCGCATGTATTAAAACAAAAACTGCATTAGAACCAAATGAACTTAACTCAACACCGAATGATTCTTAGCCGAACAGAATCCAGTGTTGGTTCAATATTACACTCGCAGTAGGACACGCCGGCGCAAGTGAGTCGTTGCGCGTGGATTCAGTGCGCATAGCAGCTGACTCCTAACCTCACAAAGAAATATCGCGGCCGGTGTGCAGTGTTCATTTGAAAATATTATTCACGACGAATAACTGCAAAATATCACATTAAACATATTTTTTAACAGCAGAGACTTTATTAACTCACTCGCTATTATCTATCTGCATAACATTTCGATGCAAGTCTGACAGTGGATGCATTTTTGGTTTAACATCGAAGCGTCCTATTCGAGCTGCAGTTAGTTTGACAGTATAACCGTTACAGCGAGCGCCACTGTTGAATCTATTGTGAATTCTGTTGGCCTAATGGCATTTTTTCTCCCCGCGTAAGATTGCACTGAAAACGCGGATGCACAATTTTGGAGCCTCATCTCAAAGTATAAAAATATGAATAAAATTATATTACCTTTCTCTATAGAAAAGAGCAGTAGTAAGCTCTTATAAGAAATTAAACAATGTTTTTTGTTTAGTTAAATATATGCATTTTCCTAAAACTTAGTCTAGTCGTTGTCTAGACTTTCTTTGTAATTTGATTGTCGTACAAAGGATAAAAATATAATTTGACCGAATAAATATTACTCGGAGCTAAAAATACGGATTACATGGATAACATCAAGATATAGTTTACTTGAAATTAATCAATGTAATTGAACAAATTTAGAAGTTTAATTCAGCACGTGCATACAAAATATGTTTAAGAAAATGTCATAATCTTTCGGAATTCAGATTAATATATGTTGAGACTAATATAATACGAGTTACAAACATTATATTTATAACATATGCACCTGAATCATATGCAGCCTGGTAACGTCTAAACGAATAATTACGAATCTTCTAATTCTCTTTAATAAGTTCCAAGTCTCATAACTACTATTAGAATTTTCCTACAACCTATCTCTGCATTTATGATTAATAACTTGTTATCTTTTGTGATTATTTCTCTTTCATTTCATGCAACTTTATCCGATATCTCTAAAATCATTTAATCGTCTCTACTTTTCCCTCCTCTGAGTGCGGTCGAGAATAATTCGTAGCCACACAAAAAGCCCCGCCTACACCAAATATCAAGAGAGACTTTGTCTTCCGCGGCGAATTCTTTTCCGCGCCCAACCGCGCCATTTTATTCGTGCTTCTAATTAACATCTTTTTTCCGGGTCACGTCAAATTAACCACCATAATCCTGCCTAATTATCGGCGCTGAAACCCACTCGCCGCGATTCCGAACGACAATTTATTCGATAAGGAAACGTTTGAATATTCGCCGCCCGCAGCACGCTTAACTCGCGTTCCCACATACGAAAAAAGATCAATACCTTTTATATTCAAAAATTCAGCGAGCTCTAACGTGGAATTCATCGATGAGAAATACCGAAGGGGACGGGGGTCCCGATAATTTAAGCCGAGAAGAATTCTCGAAAAATGTATTTATGAGGTCGCAAAGTTTCATTGAAAAATAATTATGGCGATCTGACCGGAAAAATCTGAACCAAACAGAATCAAGAAGAGCTGATATTATGAATCGCTGATGCTTCTCTCGCATGCGATCTTATAGTATTTCTTCGGTCATTTTTCACGATGTACAGGTGAAGTCGGTGAAAAAACAAATGATTAAATGGCTCGTGAATTTTACGTGGAATAATCAGACCTGCGAGCGTGCCTTGGCCGACAAAAGAAATCAGCGCTTGATATTTCGATGGGCATTTCGACATCATAATTCCGCGAATCGTATTTTCCGGCTCGCTTCGACTGTAAATTCAATACTGCAGGATGCAGCGATCGTTCAAAGCTTAGCGAAATCACCTCAATTAATCGTAATTTGCGCTTTCGAATGGCCGCGCGGCCTCGCTCTGCCATCGTAAAGCACAATTCCCTACATCGGCGACCAAATCGCTCGATTGATTGTTATGAGTGTGCCGAGCGCAGTTGTCAGCGCAATGGTTCGACGCTCTAACGACGTTAGCATCCATCGCGACCGTCAAACGAGTGCAATTCGGCGCGCAAAGTCGGATCGCGCAAGCCTAATGTATCTGCGTCGTCTGCACACGTTTGAATTGGATCGCGGCATCCCGATCGCCGGTTATTGCAGTGCGTCTTTCACTTCCGACCGGAAGCGGGACTGAGAGCGAATGCGAGTGGCATTCTCGAATGGCCGTGTTATCAACCCGTTGGCTCGAGTCAGTCGGGACTGCTTACAGGAGGATTTCCGAAAGGGAGAAAATATTCGGGTGATTGAAAAAGTTGGGTTATCGAAAGACCATCGTGCGAGAATGATCGCAGGAATTGGAAGCCGATCGCTTTTCGATCGACTTTTGAATAATAGAAATGGTGGATTGGCGAGCGAGCTAGAGAGCGAGCGATCGAAGTCGTAATTTTTAATGGCGACGAGACGGCGCAGCGATGCGATCGCTTTTTGATTGATAAATCGATGCATTTTCGCCCGGAACGGTCCAGGTGAGTCGGTGGGAGATTCAGTGGAAGTCGGAAAAGGTTAACGTCAATGATTCGTGTATGTCGTTTAGAGGACGAAATTGTAATGGAAAAAGTGATGTGAAATTCGAAAAAGATCTTTAGAGCAAAACTGATAAACTTTACATATCCGATGAAAAATATGTGAAGAACCATGTGTGGAACTTTATGGAATCATAAAGTTTCTGACGTAGTATGAATTCTATGTTGATGATGTTGTATATGAAATACCACTTCGCATAGAGTAGATAGAGATCGCATAGAGGTCGCCATATGAGATACCACCTCACATATGAGATTCGATTTGAAATATCACTGATGGTTCCATATGGGATTCGATGCAAAATTTTATATGATATTTCATATGCATTTCCAAGAAATATCCAATATATGATTTTACAATGAAATTTAAATCTGACTCCAACCAGATAGAATTGAAACAGTATAAGGTTTTTCAAATAGCGGTAATACTTTTTCTAAGTGTACGGCAGCATTCCTTGACGCAAAAGCCTTAAATCCTCAGAAAGCTATTTTTATGTAACCCAGATTAAGATAAGATTTTTCACCAATTTTACAGCTTTTCCGTTCTTTCCCTGTAGAACCAGCAATCCGTTGAAAAATGATTATCGATACCGCAAATTATTGTCGGAAAAAATGAAAAATGAGATGAAAAACATTCAAAATCTTTTTTGTATGCGTCAGAGCGTGTCGCTTTCGCAATTTGTAGATGTGACATTTGTATCTTAACTGGCGAATAAATATTTCGAGGCGAGTGCACCTAATCGAAAAAGTTGCCGAATCAAAAGCTTAGTGGTTCGGTGGGGGATATTCGATTCTGCTAAAAAATTTACTTCCCGAAACCCAAGGGAATCAGTGAGAAATGGGAGTTACCATTGAAGATTATAATGTTACTCTCATTGCTCCCTTTCGGGTCTCGGAGGGGTAAAATTGTTCGCAGAATCAAATGTTCCCCTCCGTATAACTAAACTTTTGATTCGACGACACAATAGGACATTCAGTATACAAATTACGAACATGGCAGTCTATACACCATACAAAACTTTTTTAACTTTCGCCTCAATTTTTTATCATTTCCGACAATAATTTAGGTTTCCGCCAAAAATGTTGTTCACCGGACATCCTAATATACAAGATATTTGTTCCGTTCGAGTGGCATTGATGTAAATGATCAACCATTAGGAAAGACTGGATGTTTTTACTTCAACTCGTCCGTCTTCGTTCACATAAAGCGATGCGCGGCACGTAAATAGCGCAAATCTAATTTCCCAGGCGAACGCAAAGCGCGCATAAGTAAATTTACTTTATTATACGGCAAATCGTTAAAACATAACAAATACCGCGATATTATCCTAGATACGCGCAAGCAGGTTCGCGAATCCAGCAATTGTTTCCGGCAAAATACGGTTTTCGGTGAACACAGCGCGTGTAATGTTATCTTTCGTTTAGCGCAACGTTGCTCTGATATGTAGATGCAAATAAAACATCGGTTTTACGTTGTCCAACATTTTTTCCCGCGTGTCAATGCTCGCAGAGCGCGGCTCCAGTCGTTTCAAGTAAAACGGACGCCCGACAATTATTTATCCCGGTATTGTGTCAAAACTAAAACCCCCCCTAATAAAACAAAACATATAGCAAACATATATTTCCAATATATGTACATATATTGGCAATATATTGGCAATATATTTCCAATACATTGCCAATATATAAATAAAATATATTGGCAATACATTGGAATTATATTGAAAATATGTTAGAAATATATGGGAAATATATGTTTAATTTTAGTAAGGCCGTAAATCTAACGGCAAAAAGCACAGTTTCTCCCGTAAAAAAGACTGCTTCATCCGCGGAAAATGTGTTCGGACTTGGCGTTAATTACACCAAAATCGGCTCCCGTCGTTTTGCGACGGACGCGAAATTCGAATTTACGCAACGGGGACAAACACCAAACGCGTCCCCTTATTCCGACGGGATGGCACTGCGAATCACGTACTCGAGCAATTCCGCCTCTGCAAACATATTTAAAGTTTCCCGCGGCTGCGTTGTCCTTAAAGTAAATTTCAATCTCCGGCAAGTCGGGTCGAAAAATCGCCATGCTGATCATTGAATTCGCAGTGTAAAATTGCTCAAAGTCGCAACTTGCACAGAGCCATAAAGTTCGTATTGATTGTTTATCAAGGCACAAAAATGCTAATAAACGTGAAACATGAAATGTTTCAATTTTATATATATGAAATGTTAACTTTATACGTGGCATTTTATAGAATAGTGCAAAATTTTAGTTTTAATATTTCAGTCAATTCAAATATCGGGCTTCTAAAAATAAAAGATCGTATATCGTAGTAAAAACAACTATTTGAAATTATAACACGTATGTGGAAATCAATAAAACCAAACCCAAAGATCCAGGCAAATTATGTGATATCACCGTCGTGTCACAAGTGATTCACTTGTGATTCACTTGTGTGTCACAAGTTTATACACTATTTCCTACTCAGTGTGACATATGTGTGATATCACGGGTGTGACTTGAATGTGACACAGTTGTGATATCTCGGAGGCATGTCAGTATTGTTACACTAATGGGACTCGCCCGTGTCACGATTGTGTCTCAGGCATGTCAACTCGTGACACAGGCGAGTGTCACATTCAAGTCGCATGTGACATTCGTGATATCACACGAATGTCACACCGAGTAGGAAATAGTTTATCACTTGTGGTACACAAGTGAATATGATTGGAGATTTCCATGGTAAGGGTTTTTCATTCTTCATTTTTACCAGAAAAACATTAACACAGGGCATTCGCGAAATGAAAATAACGCAAGGTAATGAAACCCGCACCCCGGCGAAAAGTCAAGGTGAAGGAACAATTGGCTCGCATGCATCAAACACGAGAATCTCACATGAGACAACTTTCTCGTAATTTCTCTTATTTATAAGTTTTATCGCGGCGACGAACGCACGCAACAGATCGTTGAAAAGCGCTCGGTCTCGCGTGTCCTTGCGAAACATTGTTAGACCCACATCGCGACCACTAAGTGGAAGATTTCGTTGAATCGAACAACCCTCTCTGTGACAATCGCTCTACTCGAGCGGATCGCAAACGAATTAGAGCCATTCACCGGGCCAAAGTTAGTAGATTAGAGAATTTTTTATATCGCAATTATTTCAGGCGGCGATTTGGAGACGGGAAAGAAAGCTGTTTTTAAAGTGGAAAAATTAGAGTCTTCAGCTTTTCTGATAATTGGAAAAGAAATTAAATTTCTCCTAATTAAAATATTCTTGTGTTATTAATTTTCGGGACTGTTCCATTGTGCAAAGGTTATAAGGAAATTATGGTGAACGATTGCCGATGATTTATATAATGAATTTATTTAGTGATAAATATCTTGAATCCAGACACTTTTGCCGTCAATTTTACCAAAATGTCTTAAAACTAGACAACTGGTTTTTACACTGTAATTGTCAAAAAACAAAATAAACACATCAATGTTGATATTGATAGAAATATGAACATAAATGTATCTTACTACTAGAAGTTATTTAATACATGACGACTGACAATTTGTGTCAGTTAGGCAAGAAATGTGGTAACAAATCAAGTAGGTTTTTCCTACAAGCATGTAGGAAAAACATGCTTGTAGTTTGCAGTTTTTTATATATTAAAATATATTAAAAAACTGAGTAAAATAAAAATTATTATGAAAGTTAAGTTAATTACAGTTATTCGTCGTTTTTCAGTGGAGATTGTATTTTTCGCAATTAAAACAATTGACCTATAAATAGTAAGTTTAAAATAAGAACCTTGGAAATCCAACTTTCTTAAAAGTTACACACAAACATTAGGTACCAAGATTTTTATTTTGAGGTTAAATTTTATGAGTATATTTTTTATTTCAATGTTTTTTATACAGCAATAAAGTTTAATGATGAATTCGAATTTAAAGATAAGTGGACGTCAGAGATTCTGCTAGATATGACATAAGCTATTAAAGAAACTTATTCTGGTAACA
Source organism: Ceratoteleas bidentatus (assembly GCA_022817645.1). Classification (NCBI taxonomy): domain Eukaryota; kingdom Metazoa; phylum Arthropoda; class Insecta; order Hymenoptera; family Scelionidae; genus Ceratoteleas; species Ceratoteleas bidentatus. The sequence continues at coordinate 28,294 of JABFPB010000390.1, forward strand.
TTTTCCAAATTAAATAAATTAATTTTGAAATGCATGATAAACTTCTGCTTTCGGAAGAGAGGAATCATATAAGCATCCAAGTCTTTTGTTTATGTGAAAGAAATACATAACTTTAACAAATATAAAAGGAGGTTTTCATGATCAAAAGAAGTCATAAAATACCTTTTGGAACATTTTTGACAGTTATTTCAAAAACGTCGATTAACGTATGACTAGTTTTGTACCAAACTGATTTGCATATATCTATCTTAACGTCATCAACTGCTGCCTGTTTTGATAAATCATGCCATCAAATATATACAGCATAATTTCATAATTTTATGATATATATTGAGACATTCTCAGTGTCTTTATTTATAGTTTATTATCCTATCAAAGCATGTTCGTAATTAAAAAAAATAGGAAAGTTGGATGAGGTTACTTCGAAATTTTTTCATGAATAATTTCCCTTAGTATTTCCGCTCGAACAAAAAAAACTCGAAGTTATCCTAACTACCTCTAGACTAAAAATAGCATACAAAATCTGTGCAAAAAATAGTCAGTCTTAATGTATTCATTATCCATTATCATTATCGTAGACAAATTTACAAAACCATCGTCGAATTGAATAATAGTTCCCAAATAAATGGACCTGGTTATCGAACGTTTACGGGCGAGGATTCTAAACTGTCGAAAAATGTGTCTGAAAAGTCCATGACACAACTTTTCCACCTTAATGGGCAGTCTTCATAATGCTTACCGCTTAATGTAATCACCAATTAAGTGAACGACATTTTAAGGTTCTAATTGAAAGAGGGCGAGTTCGCGACGGCCAATCATTTCATCGGGAAGTTGATTAAAAATCTAATGAATATGTAAATCGTAACTGCTCGGTAGAACTCCGTCGAACTAATCCGCCGGTATAAAAAGTTTAAGTCCGACTGGAGACGTTATAAATCTCGGGCTTTCGAGCCACTTGCTTATCGATCACGGTCAATACTCGACCGCTAAGTCGCGTCACGACATCGCAGTCGACGATATTCAAAATCGCGCGCAATTAATCCGTTACGACTTATCCGTGTAACGCGACGCTAAAAAGATTTAAAGACAATTGTAATCGTAGTCATGAAACGGCGTCGTTAAGCGTTTAGTTCGCGCACGTTATGCCCGTTTTATCTAGACAATTAAAACGAAATGCCGGTGTTTACGATAAGCGGTTTAATAACTGTTTATTTAAATAAATCTGATTGTGCTTTTTACGACTCCTATCCCGTCGCCGATTACATTGTGACTGCCGCTGCTTTGTCACCGGAATACGCACGAATGTCAATATCCTCGATAACGCCGAAACGCGAACTTATTTTCAGGCGCGTCACAGTTTCGCAAGTTTACTGGTTTGCGAGCAGTAATACTTTAATAAATATTATGATGAAGGTGTATCATTTTTGGGTTAGCTCGGTCGGAATTTTTCGCCGAAAATCTCGCGAAAAGTCGGTCGGAAATTTCCTCGTGGACGACGTGTTAATGACTTAATTACGCGCCACAAAATACGTCCCATTTCGGACGCTTTGCATCCTTAATTATGGTTTGACGACGAAATGCAGATTTGTCCGTATTTCTGTCTTCGCGTATATATACAATGCGCGCGTAATATTCTTTTACACGTTGAAAATGAAAGAGCAACTCCGAGCACTTCATATTGCTACTCTCATTAAAGGAAAAAGAACTATGAACCATTGTGTACAGCAAGGCACACATTTTGCGATGAAATTTCTATAAAAAGAGCCAGTTGCTCGTTTGCATATTATACGGGTTTTTCTCGGTCGAGATGCTCCTGCAACTTTCAAACTTTATTGTCGCTAAATGTATCGAGCGTCTACTTTTTCCGCCCGCATGTTTAACATTAGAATACGTATTTCGGCGAAAAAACAACTTTACGCTCGCATCTTTTTCCGATTTAATATTCAAACCATATTTTCAACTTATAGCCCCACAACCTTACTTTTACAGCAATAACGAAGTTTCGATAAGTAAATCCCGCGAATTTTAATACGCGTCTCAACTGAATCAAGTGGGGTTTTTCATCGTTTATTCGATAATCACTGTTTATAATATTTACTCAGTGACATAATAAGTGTTATAATAAGTGTTTATAGTAACTGTTTATAATAACTGTTTACCGGTCCATCCATGTTTTCGAAAATCTCTCGTCCGACTTCTTAAAGCCGACTAACGATAACGCGTGTCCCTTTTGTCGCAACGCAACTTTTACCCAACTTTTTAAGACAGAGAACTCTATTATCGACTTTATTGAAGAGGTCGGTAAGGAAAGCTCGTCGCGTCACCGAAGAAAATCCTTCAAAGAAACGAGAGGGTGGCAGCACGTAACTTCCCGGCGCGCAAACAACGCGTCAAGAAGTTGAAAATAAACGCCGCTGGAAAATGTAAGTCGCCGGCTAAATTTAGTCCTGGGGTTCCGTTGAATCGGCTAATGGTCGCATGTATCAGTATCTGATTTAACGGGCCGACTGTTAAAATCGATTCCCGATCGGCGCTCTCGACATTTCTTTGTCGTAGTGTTTATAATAAGTTTCGTCCTGTCATTCGCGAAACGACAAATGGTGTGTGCTGTACGCTTCGCATTTCTGGATTCACGTTCGACTAACATTTCCAATGGATTGGCGGCAAATTAACAGTTCGCCGGCTTCGAAAATAATGCCGTTATTTTTGTTCGCCCGTAATCGCGAACTCTTTTCATTACAAAAATCACGACCCGATTGTTCGTTTCGTTTGTTTCCATCGAATTACGTCAGTTTAACATCGCGCGCTTTCACTCATTCATTGTTCGAATTTACGGCTGGACAATGGAGCAGAGATTTGAAATATATTTAACTGCTCGCCATATTTTTTGGACCGCGAGGATAATCTCCAGTGTGGCGGAGATCATCTAAGATATCTTTGGCGGGTCTCCGGACGCTGGGAAATGAATAGCCCCGTGAAAAGTTTTCTCTCGAATCTGTACATTTATAATTTCGCGGTTTGAATTATTGGACGTAAAGTGAATAAAGTGAAAACGCGGAGCGCTTTCCGGGGTATTTTTGGACCGGTTTAAAGCGTGTTTTTTCCGCGTCCAATTTTAATGTGCGCTATATAATTTTTTGTTTGACGTCAGGCATAAACTAACGTCAACGACGCTTTTCATTACTATTACTAAAATTAAAACTTACGCATGGCATGCACTCACAGATTGCGAGTCGGCTCGTGCAATCGTTATTAGTTATATTGCTCGGTAAATTATTTAAATTTATACAGCCACGCGATCCCCCGGGGCAATAGAAATTTATTGCTGATATAGTTGACGCCGTAAAAACACGATCGTTCGGACGTACAAAGTTACACGTTCGAATGTGGGTACGTAAAAATCGAGTGGGTGTGAGGATCCGGAGCAATCTTTTCGACAGTTGGACAGATTGGTCTGGATTTCGAAATCGGGAGAAAGACATTTGTCTATAAATAAAAGTGAAAACACCTAATGTTGCGGAAAGAAACACAATTTTCCATTATATTTTTTTAGTCCATTTGATTAACGATGTTCAAGTTGTCGTTCAAGGCAAATGTTGTTTCCCAAGGTTTGTCAAGATCAAACAGTATTTGCTTAATCGCAAAGTTAAGAGACGTGTTAAACTTTCGCATGTAAAATATCTTTACCAAATTTTGTTCATCCGTAAAATTTACAAACGAACTTATACTAGTTTCAATTGCAAAATTTCATTTAGAACAAATGCATGTTGGTTTTGTCTGTATCGCTGCATTAAATCATCTTTTCCCCTCATAAAAACCTGCTTAAGTTAAAAAATGTTATACATATATGTTCTGTTTACTTGGAACCCGAAGGTCGTTCTTTGTATTGCAAGATGATACGGCAAAAGTGCATTTCTGCTAAAAAAAGGCGTGTCTCATCGTCTTTGTGTCTTAACCTTTATTTATAATTGTACGAGAATAAATACGCTTCATTCAAGACTTTGCCGCGCCTTGTTGTTATACCCAAACACTCACACCGAGAACTTTTATTTTCAATCCCACGTGCCTCAGCCTCAAAACCTTTCGAAATAATTATGAGCGCTTTTTATTAGCCACGACAAGGATCGTTGTAAACCACTTTTAGCAAATTATTCACTCTCCGCCGAGCTTCGTAGTGCATCAAACAAAACATTGTCACATATACAAAGACGTGAATCACTCGCTCAATTTAACCTTTTCCCATTTGTCACTGTAAGGTGCTGCCTAAATAAAAATGTCGTAACTCAAAGTATCGATGCGAAATCGATGATCGGGAAAAAAATTCGCGGTCACTCGCGTCGCGAAACTCGAAACATCGCCGAGCGCCAACCACCGGATGTCTCGCGAGGTCGCATCTGAAATAATCTACGCATCATACGGATTTAATCGGACTGTGCCAACAGTTTTTATAGTGCGTAATTTATTGACACGTTTAGCACTGTCCGAAAGAAAATTAACTTCTGAATGATACACGGATTGGGAGGTTCGCATTTCGAAATCGCGAAAAAATATGGATACAAAGCCAGCGTAGTATTGTTTATGCTAATAGTTTCATATATGCTGCGAAGCCATGTACAGTGGATAGCCGGATTCATGTATTCCGTGTATTGCAAGCAGGAGCTTGTTTTATCGTTCCGATAAGATAAGTCGCGTGTTTGTTAATAATGCGGGACGCCGAAGAGGCGAGAAGATTAATTATTGGCGCGAAAAGATAAAGGGATGCATGCGAAATCGTTTTGGCCGAAGATAAGGCGAGGCGAGGAAATGGTCAATTTTTCTTTCGGTCACTCGAAGAATTGATTTACGCGTGTTCGATTGTCGAAGGAACGAGATCAATCGTGGGAAAGTACAGCGACATTGGAAGATCAATGTTGGAGATCAACATTGATCTTAATTTCTTACTTGAAAGAAAGTTGGAACAATAGTTCTTCGAGAGAAAGTGATTCAAATTCAGTACGCGTTATTGTTTGAAAGCTAAATAAAGTCACTTGCGAATTATAAAACGCTCGCATTAAAAATCGACAGATTTTAGGCATAAAAGTTTAAGATATTTGTTCCCTTAATCCTGTCGCTACCTCAGACTACCCCTTTATTTTAAATAAACATGTATTTAAATGACTTTCAATACTATTACTTCATTTCAGCAACATGGAGCAATTCGAACAACTTCTAACTTGCGCCATTTGCCTGGATCGCTACAGAAATCCAAAATTGTTACCATGTCAGCACAGTTTTTGTATGGAGCCTTGCATGGATGGCCTTGTAGACTACGTTCGTCGACAAGTCAAATGTCCAGAATGTCGAGCCGAACACAGAATACCTTACCAGGTGAGTTCCTGATATCAGTGTTACGCGATGGTGCCAATATCGCACACTCAGAACAGTTGTAGTTGATTCAACTACATTTTCAGTTAAATACGGGAAACTACACAGGAAGAAAAAATGCCATTGAATTAACCGCAAACTAATAGTAGAACAATAAACAGTTGAATGAAGAGAATGAGATTCAACCGCATTCGCTGTTAAATCAACAGCGAATGCCTTTGGCTCAACAGCATTCGCTCTTATTTCAACATTCAAGCTTCAACTGCGAGTTTGAGGTTAGTTCAATGGCATTTTTCTCCCCGTGTGTGTTTCGAAGTTGAGTCACCTACGAATGTAGTTACTATCACTAATTTTTTCACGCCTCTGCGCCGAAAACATCAACTTTCAATCCTTGCGGTCGCGAAGAAAGTTGATGTTACTGAACAGAGGTTAACGGAACGAAAGTCGTAACTTTCGTTCATTAAAAATAAAGATATAAATATTAAACCGACTACTGAGTGCACAGTGTAACATGCACCCGAGACATAAAGGTAGTTCAAATCTTCCCATATAAGATTGCATTATGGTAACACTTTACCAACTAAAATTTTAAGGAAGTTCCAACACGACCTGCCTTATGATGATATTTCACATTTCAAAAAATTAATTGTAAATAACTCATTTGAAACGAAAAGCAGAAATTATATTGAAATCCGCTCTTAAAATGTCATACAATTTTTTACAAAACTATTCGAATTTATTTGTTTAAACAGAGATTCACAAATGGATTTACCAATGTTCGACTAATGAAAACATATTTAAGTGTAATAAGAAATCAAGACAAAATAAAAAAATATGGTACTAAAGTTTCGAAAATGTGTCCCACTCTATTTACCGTAATTAATAAAAACACTATTGTCAATATTATTGCGAATAACCGGATGAAATTGTTTGCAATTTTGACAATTTTTTCATTTATATTATCATTGACATATTGGTAAATTAGTAAAAAATGAAGTTTCATTCACGCAAAAAAATAAGCCCGAAAAATGTATTAGGCATTTAAGTAAAAATTGCTAAACGTGAAGAAGTGGAGCTACAAATTTAAAATCTGACATAAATTACCCAACTTTTTAATAAAATTCACTGAATTTTCAGTATATCCCGCGTGGAAAAACAAATCTGCTTTTGGTCTGGCCACCGGACTATATCCAGACTGTGTCCAGACTATTACCAGACTCCAGCCAGACTCTTTTTAATCTAGCAGTAGTCTAGATATAGTCTAGCTCAGACTCGTTGGCCAGACTGTACCCAGACTTTCTTCAAACTCTTTTCAGTCTGGTTACAGTCTGGCAGTAGTCTGGCAAGTGAACCTGAACCAGACTATATCCAGACTATTGGAAGACTAAAAAGAGTATGGATGCAGTCTGGACGTAATTTGGTAATAGTCCGATGACCAGAACGAATCCAAATTTGTTTTTTCCACGTTAGATTTAAGCGAACTTTCAGTTAAATTTACCAAATAGTTGAATAAAACTGACTATAAATTAAACAATGTTTACAGTTTTATGATGCGTACATCATGTCCTGAACCTTTTTAGTAAAAATTGTTAGAATATTTTTCTGCGTGTAGGAACCATATATTTCTGTCAAATTCAACCATTTTTTCACGCCATCTATCGAGTGAATTGGCTATAAATTGTAGTTTGCTTGTATGAAATGTGTTGGTTTACTAGATATATTTTTTCGAAACATTCTTATTATAACCGTCTGAGTGGTACATTCTAGTTTTTTCAGTGTACTAGTTCAATATAATATCTAATTCACACCATTTAACACTCTAAACAAAATCAAACAATGTAACCGCTGAAACTTTAGACAATATTTGTTTCTAACCCAGTACCATGGAAATATTTATCTTAACTATCATAGATAATTCATGAATAATATTATATTTCATTTTCTGAAATATATTTATGTTGGGGTAGGTTATTTTATATATAGACTATTACTTTTTAACTACTGTAAATTAAGAAACGAAATGTGTACGCTAAAATGATTTTCGTGTATTTTAAAGGGCGTACAAGCTTTTCCAACGAACGTAACGCTGCAACGATTTTTGGAGCTGCACATCGAAATCACCGGGGAACTACCAGATCCAACAAGTGGCCAGACAATGGAGCGCTGTGGCGTGTGTTCCGAAAAAAGTTATTGCTCACTTTGCGTTCATTGCGAGAAGAAATGCTGTCCGGAATGCAAGGACGCACACATGGACATCCTTCGTCGCGAAATCGCCCGCATCAATTCACAGGTACAACGACTGGCTATCATGCATTCGCCAATTTCCCGCACGAAAGTGATTTTTCGCTCGACAGTGAGAAGCGGAGAGAGACGCGATCATTTACTACCATTTTTCACGTCATTTGACGAGGAAAAAATCCTTAGTCATTTTATAGACCAGTAATGAACTGAAAATGTATTAATGTAAAGGAACAAGCATTGACATTTAAAATGCGAATGTAAGTTTATTAAGGTTCTTGGGGTTTTGTTCTGCGTTTACCTAAAAATAAAATAAATTTTGGGTTAACATTTTATAGATTTACAGAAAATGTTGCTATACGATAGTAATCGAAACATATCATGTCCCTTTAGAATAATTGTTGTAACTTAAAAATTGTTTTAGATTTTTTTAATGATGTATTAAATGTTACTTGAAGATTTACTATAGAAAATATGATAAACCGGCGAAAAAAACATTCCTAGTTTATTTAAGCAAAATTTCTGGCATGTGCAAGGAATGATTCTGGGACAATTCCAAAATTTTTAAGTTATCTCAAGTTTCTAAAATGATACGGCAAATATTTTAAAACATGCAAATAAACTTTGAATTTTTCCAACTTTATAAATGTTCGAGAAATATTGTTGGCACATTCCATAAATATTTTTTAAATATTTGTTAATACCAGGAATATGTTTTTCCCGGACAGTTATTGTTCCTGAAATGTAACAAGAATATTTGAAAATATTTTGAAATATTTCTGGCACATCTGTAATATTCCAGAAAAAATAGTCTGCATTGTATAGGGTGCATTGCCGGGATATTGTGTGCTACACTGCACCCCCGAGTTAGTGGACTACTCGGGGGTAGTCCACTATTGTGAATACATACATTATTATAAGTATTTTTTATTGAATTAACTACTGTATTTTCTTTAAATACTGTTTGGGTACAATAAAAGTTAATTAAAAAAATTAATTATATGATGCCAATTCGGCTCGTACCGCATGTCATACAGCGGAACGAGCCGACAGTGGTGGGGGGCCAGATTCCACTAACTCGGGGTCCACTAACTCGGGGGAGCAGTGTATTAGGGATATTTTTTAAAGAGGATGCGATAGGTCTTAATAATTATGGGCCATTCCATGAAATCTCTCAATTTTGGGTCGAAAAACCAATTTGGCTGAAACTTGTTGAATACCTTCCTTGTAACGTAATACTAAGGTGGTTAGGCCCAAAAAGTCGTTTTCTGACTGTATAGCTTATAATCTAAAATACCACTTTTAGCCTTTTGGTACTTTTTGTGGTAAATGTGTATATTTTAACATAAAGTACCAATGGAAAACATTATTTTTTAACAGAGGGGACTTAAAAAGACCGTATAAGTAATTTAAACAGATATTCTTATGTTCCCAATCAGATTTAAGGCTGGAAAACGCCCAATATTGAGTTTTTGACGTTTTCCTCATTTCCCAAAATATCTTTCGATTTGCCTGAATATTTGCCTAAAGGTAGCCCACAGTTAGGGCTTTCCGCCCATCCAAGATTTCTAAAAAAAAACATCAATTTACAAACATTAGTAACTTAGTCAATTGTAAACCAAATTAGATGAAACTTTTTGTGCAGAGTCGTCCAAACCCTAGACTTTGAAAAGCTGTAAATTAGTTTTGAAAAACCTCGCTTACCCTGCCCCCCCCCCCGAACGAAGATCACTTTTTCGTTGAAGAAAAAGTAATTTTCAAAGTTTTCTATGGGAATCATCATCAATCACACACGAAACTGCACAAAACTGCATAAAAACCGGGTAGTCAAAAAATGTTATGAGTTTTTTAAAAATGTCTGCGTACTAGAGAAGACTGAATGAAAACCTCTGCAAATATCTCTTTTTTCCAAAAAATCATAACTTTTTTTTATCCATCCGCTTTTTATGCAGTTTTGTGTTCATGTAACAAAAGTGTTCATATTTTCATCGCCACTAAACAGATTTCAATTGAAGACTGATGATTCCCATAGAAAACTTTGAAATCTTTGAATCGACATTTGAGAAGCAATTTCTATCAGACTATATTCTATTAGCCAATAATATGGCAGATCTGCCCATACTTAGCCATTTATAAGTATTATGTTTAAGATGGATTCATGTAATAAACCAGGACTTAATATAAGGTTTAATAAAAAGGAACTTGTTCATTTTTTTAATCAACATCAATATAATTTGTACTATATAATTTATACAGTAACTTGTATAAATAATTGAACATTTGATTAATCGTCGATTCCGTTAATCATATTAGGTAACATTAGGTAACATTAAGTAACAATAGGTAACATAAGGTAACATTAGGTAACACTAGGTAACTTTAGGTAACATTAAAGTTATGTCACTCGGACCTTTACTCATCACAGTGTGCTGATTCTACATGGCGGAAGAAATTTGAATCATTCCACGTATACCGACCAAATCTAAAATAGTTTTTAACTTTAATTTTGATATTGCAAAGTGGGCAATTGATTTTAGCGGAACCTTCATCGTCAACAAACTGAAACTCAAGATTATTCATTTGTTCCTGCAGATCACGTGGAAATTTGTGTTCTTTTATTGAATTGACAAGTTTTGTCCTGTAAAGACAATTATCGGAATTGGTTCGGATAGGTGCATCATCATTTGCGACTTCGGAGGTCCGAGCATGTCTTTTAGCTGCAGTCTGATACTGCTTGATTCCCGACTGCTCAACATATCGCAGCAAGCTCGCACTGAAAAGTTTATCGCCAATTGTGAAATAAAATTTATCGCGAAAATCGTTGAAAATGCCATAAAACGCACTTGCATCGATCCCGGACGCAATGAGAGGTTCCACAGAATGTTCATATTCGGGAGATTTGACAAATTCCACGACATCTGCAAATGGAAACCCTGTTCCACTAATAGCTATTTGTTCTAATACGTGAAAATTGTCCAAATTCGCAAATTTAAAAATATTTTTTATTGTGGGGGGATACATTTAATGCATAAGTGTTCTTCATAAACATCCAAAATTCTTCACCAACATTCACACAACTCATTGGCAAATTAGACGCTCTGTAAAAAAGTGGAAAAAGAAGAAAAGTTAAAAATATGAAAAAAAAGAAGGAAGAAAGTAAAAAAAGTATCCATCAACAATGTTCAAACGATTAGCACACACAGGTTATAAATATCTAACCTGTGTGTTAAATCTTTATAAGAATTCACGGAAAGAAATATTCTAAATAAGTTGGTACAAACAAACACAAAAGAACCGATACACATAAATGTTTACCTATATCACATAAACGTTTGGCTGAACCAGCTAAACTGTAACCTTGAAGTAAATATTTTTGTTTACTTGTCTCTATGTCAGTTAAACAGTTTACTTGAATCAGTCAAACATTTTTTTCCGTGAAGTTAAAATCTTTTTCAAATATTGATCGGATGGATTATTTTTATTGCGCAGAATAAACATTTTCTACATCGCTTTATGCCATGTGAAATCATTCATTCGAAAAATGTGGAATCATTAATCCGCATTTCAATCAATGTAAAATACCTCGTGGAGAGCAGACTACAAATATTGACAAGAAATCAAAAGAGCACAACTGCGACAGTCAAAAATATTGCAAACTGCGTCTGCTTTAACACATTACGTCCGGCGCGCCACGAAACGCCGCGAGAGATGCTTTCTGGGGGTCGATCAATCACACCGCGCCAGGCGCTCTAAGGCCCTGCAAGAGAGATAGAGAATCCACATTTGAAAATGCTGGCGGGGACAGACTGCCGGGCGCAGAGTGCTAATCTGCTTATTTGTTGTACTTCGTATTGTTTTCGGAATCTCACGCTTAGCGATAAAACAGAGCAGCGCGAGAAATTGAACGAACGACCGGCAGGGGGCGCCTTTGCGTAGTTCTCGTTGTTGTTATTCGCGGTCGTAAGCCAAGATCAGTTTGGTTATGTTGGTCACGCTGACGCGAGTGTTGTGAAGTGGGCTCTTGTTTGAAACAAACCGAGTATCCGTCCTTCAGCATCGGATTTTTACTTTGCCTCAACGACGAAGTTTTTCCTATCGTTCGTGCCTGTGGTTCCGGTGGAGACGGTGCCTGGAAAATTCGGTGCCTGAAATATCGGTGTCTAGAATATCGGAGCTTAGAAAATCGGTGCCTGAAGTATTGGTACCTGGAATATCGCTGTATCATTTATTTTTCACAGGTATTCAAAATAAATTCAAGTAGATTAATTAAATTCAGATTAATGTTTGCGACCCCGTAAATTGTACGCTATATACACTAGAAAAACAAGTCTCTTACACATCTCTTAAAATAAGAGGTTTAGAGGTTTAATCTATCTTAAGGGGGAATATACGTGTAGAAACGTCGAAATCAGACGTTACTTTTGTATGAGTATAATTAAGAAGGTATAGATTCGATCTGTATAACAAAATGTATGCCGGATTCAGCAACATTTGGAGAATATTTCAAAGTGTTGAAACTTTGATTTTGTTCATAAATAATA
>JABFPB010000391.1:0-40399 GCA_022817645.1 Ceratoteleas bidentatus
ATTGAAAATAAAAAATATAAATTGCTACAAAATGGCTCATTTCATTCCCCAATAGAACATAACGTTTTAAAAACGTTTCTATAGTCTAAAAACGTTTCTAAAACGTTTTCAAAACCTAAAAACGTTTTTAGAACGTTATGCTCTATTGAGGTTAATTTGCTCGAAAAAGATTTTCATCAAATAAATGGACAGGTTCAGAAATAATTCAGTGGCAAATATGCGATTAGCGTTTCAACGAAATTATTTACTGAACAATAAAATTATCAGTTTAGTGAATTAATACGCTCACTTGAATCCTATTAATTAATTGAAAACATTTGGCATTCAATAAACGTAATGCAATTAGGAATATCGTTTGTTACGCGGGTGATGGAATATTCTACCTCGTTCGGTGGCGAGCGGAAGAAACACCGTTGTTTTATTAACCACCTTCTTTATTCCGTGAAACCTTAAACATTCTTGACAGACTGGATTTATTATTAAGAACAGTGACAGCATTCATAATATTATTCACGTATTATTAGGAGAAAAATGGACCATTTGGAGTATTAAATGGAACAATTTAATATCGAAACACCAAAAAAATAAAAATAAAGAATTAGTTTTAAAATTATTTCAAAGACGTAGTTTGAAAGATTCCATTCCTTTAACGTTTGCTTTACGTTTAACTTACGTTTTTATTAAGTAAGAGTTAAATGTGTTTTGATATCAATACATGATTTTTTTGTGTACAAACGATTGTTTACTTTGTATAAACAGAAGCTTTCATTGACGTTTGTTATCTTTCATTCGACTGTTAATAATAATACCAGCGATTAAGATGTGTTCATTTTTACCGAATTACGAAAAACGTGTTGTCGAAACAAGAAAAATCGTACAACCTTGTGCGTTAATTTAATTTTTTTTCTCAGAAATTAACTTCGCCTAAAAGTTTAAAAGTATGTGAAAAGTATAATTTTTTGTGATCTTTTAAACTTTTCCAGTGATGAACCTAAAAGCATGCCTACGTGACCAATATTTGACGGTGACTCATATTCACCTAAATTTAGCCTCTTTTAGTGTCCATTTCATTATTATTCTTATATTATTATTAATATAAATTACTAATAACATTATTTATGGTAGTAAATTATAAACCGAATGTTATTACACTCGCTACAAAACTACAAAATTCCATTCACACAAATTTCCATCTTTCTTTCTTCATTTTTTTTTAAAGTGAAACCATTGTTAAACATTGATAGAATATAAAATATTCTGCGAAAAACATTAACCTGAGTTGCAGTCAAAAAATGAGGCGCAAATGCCGCAGAAAAACAAGATCCCAAATTCCGATGAATTAGTCATAAGAGTCTTTTCATTAAATTGATCGCACTTATCATTAAATCAATCGTTATTATTTCAATTTTAAATATGATTGTTGACGTTCTTCGTCCCGAATTGAATATCATTATTTGGAGTATTCGTACACTGATTCACTAAAAAAACACGAGTCTTGTTTGTAGACAATTTCGCGCAAGAGAAACAGAAACAGTATATCAGGAAAAATAATTTCTGTCTGAGAAAAGTCGAATCGTCTGGTGGTTCGCAACGAGACACTTTTTGCATGTATTTATTCAATTCTTGTTTAAAAGTGTCGTGATCGTTAAACCAGATGTATAAAATTTCGTGTATCCGAGGTTACTACTCGTTGTGCACGTACACCGACTAAGATTATGCGATTAATTTTCAATGCAAAAACTGCTCCGAATGTTGAGCCGCAGATTTGCAGATAGTCGTGACACTGATAAGAGAGAAACGATTCAAATTCAAGTTGTCGCTGAATCGGAAACGAATTGATAACGACTCGGAAGCTATTCTGCGGCGACTCATAATTATTCCTTAATATATTTATAATTTTTTTCTTTCTAAAATCTGAACACGTAAATAATTTGTCTATGAAATGTTACCCAGTTTCGATTTGGTGATGTTAATGAGTCAGAAACGAGTCTCATATTTTGAATAAATTACGAAAAACGTTTCAATATACTAAAAAGGAAACAAGTTGCCAATGGGATTCTTAGTAATAATATGATGTACAAAGGTTCAATGGAAATTTTCAACTTTTTAAATGACTTTTTGATCAAATGTAAAATTCGTTTTTAGGGAATTATTTATGTGAACAAAGTTGCGGAGAGCTTTACGTAAACCCATTGTATGGCAGTAAGTGTCGGAACTCGTTTTATTTAGAGAGCAAAATACGTTGTTTCCATTATTTATACATTTATTGCAATTGCAGTATATTAATAATAAAATACATTAATAAATTTGTGTTTTTACAATGTTATAAATAGGAAAACAATTTTCATTGAAATTAAAAAGTTTTCTAATTATTTATTTATATAAACTTATATTTTTATTTTAATAAATTGTTTTAATTTTAATGCATTTTATACTTTTTAATAAGTTCTAATTATAAACAAAAATAAAAAAAGCAATATTGCTGCTGTTTGTATAGGATAATGATATACTAACATATTTTAATTTTCTCTAATCGCAATCTTGTTCAAAGATTACCTTTTTAACTAGCAAACTTTACAGGGACGGATTAGTGTTGTTCGAAGAGAGAAATCCATTACCTAGGTAAACATTTGCCGAAACTCATCTACCGAAGTCTTACTTTTATTGCATCTCTACACAAAGAAAACCGCATCCTTTTCAGGTCAAATATTGTGAGATCTTTTGAGAAAAGAACAATGGGCAGAAATTGGGAAAAACGGTAAAACAATCAGTATTTTCGCAAGCCTTCTTTGGCACTCACACCTGCACTCGACCTTTTAAGTATCATAAATCTTATAGAATAGATCCTTAAAACAATAGTATCTTCAGGCCATTAGCATAAGTAATCAATGTAGACCAATTACTTGCTAATCGAAGAATAGCAGGTAATAACATTTCACAAACTTTCGAGAAAACAATTCTCAGTTGCATTATTTACAACTATAGGTCAATCTCAGCGCATTTCTTTACGAATAAGATCCTAGCCCAATTCATGTGCACTTCCCATGTCGAAGAATGTCCGATACGTTTCCAGGTGCTCAGACTTTTAAGGTGCACTGGACACCTTGTAATAATTTGTTGGGAGTTCTTAGGAACCTTTGACGTGGGTTGGGATTTAATGTATTCTTTGGTTTGGGTATTTGTCACATGTTCCTTAATGCGTAGAAACAGTTTCCGTAAATCACATTTCAATCTTATTAATAGAACTGTTTTTGGGGAGAAGCTGGATTTTCTTGAAGTTGAATATGTTGCATAGAAAAATGGTTACTATAAAATATTATTCTGACAAATATGGAATTTTATAATATTATAATATGAAAAACAGTTATTTGGATAATCGTGGACACTGTTTGGCAATTAAATTCAGTTTTTAAAGAAAAACTAATTTATTTTATAACCAATTGTTGGAAGAAACTAACAAAGAAGTGTTGAATTTTTGTTTTGGATTTAAAAATGTACGTGTTCAGACATTAATTTGGGTCAGAAAGTGTCAGGCATGTTTTGGGGCATTCGAAATGCCCCAAAATGCTGTGGACACATTCCAATAATATTTCATGGCATCAGGATTTTCTCATGGCTTAACAGTTCCCACATGATTTGAATAATAAGCTTTTCGTGATAAGGCAGATAATTATTTGTAAACATTTGTCAAGAATGGATTGCATATAAGCATAATATTTATATAAATATAATTGCATATAAGTTTTATATAAATATTAAATTAACAATTTTCATTGAAATAGTATTTTCATTCTACGATATACGTTTATTGATTTTGTTACTTATATTGAATTAATGCTATAAAAAATTTGAAATTAAAATAACTAAATAAAAAAATGTGATAGGCTTAAAGTTCATTAAACTTTTGAAAAAGATTTTTTTTATTATAAAACTCTTTAAATATACTCTTTTTATCACTTAAACCGTGAATTGTTATCTAGAGAATATTACAGAATAAGTAAACAACGCTATCGAAAAATATGTCACTCTATACATACTGCCTCGCCTTTCATAGATTTGTACACAAGGACAAAAATCTACACTAAAATATTTTTCAAATTTATTCAAATGCAGCTTTTTCATGTTTATTAGTTTATAAGATTTATGATTATTTATGAATAACTTCCCATTTTCAAATACACCCCTGTAAAATTTTCAAATTCAAACGAAGAGAAAGTTGAAACTCTGAAAAGAACCAAAATCGTCTTTTTTTATAGTTATTAACGCGCGCTTCCGACTTTCTCCTCTTTCAAACTCCAAAATAAAAATGCAATAATTACTAATAAACAAATACCATCCCATCCCATCCATTTACCGCAATCATGCAATCATAATCAATCAATTCCATTCAATTAATTATTCCTCCCAGTTTATTGTTTATTCTAAATGTTGCACGCTCGGTTCCTTTTCTCAATTCACAATACAGCTTCAGCGCAACTCCAACCCAATTAAAACTGCATTACATTATCATACACTTAACATTTGTTTTGTTATTCCCAATCTACTCTCCCAAGCATAAAATCCCGATCAGTTTACCAGCATTAAATTTTAATTTTAAATTATCTTATCTAGTGCTGATAAACCTCCCAATTCCCATTATCAGTCACCTGCCCTCAGCTGATCATAAGCGCAAATCGTCAAAATCGATGTCATTAAACGCACAAATGAAGCTTGTTTATTACATCAGCTGATGCAAAACTAAAAGAAAACTAACTGAAACGACTAATTTGTATTGAACTCTTACCATATACTTTTCATTTTCAATTGCATAACATTGGTTCATTCACAATTTTATACGATTCAACTCACATTGCTTCCCCGTTGTCTGAATCCTCCATTCGGCATTGCCCGAAACTCATTCCATTTTACCTATCCCATTTTTCTAGCTGAATCCTTCATTCCTCCATCAATCCAACACAAACCGCTTCGCCTTTATCCCCAGCATTATTTCCTCTCTCCCCTTCACATCCACCCCACTCTCCCGCACCCCAAAAACGTCAACAACCCCCTCCCCCACCCGCCCCCAAGCGTCGCTCCTCACCCAAATAATCGGGCCGGCGCGACATCAACAATAACAGCACTGCCCCCTCCCCTCCCCTTCTGCCTCGTGAATGAAAATGCCCGCTCCCCTCGTCCATAAAAAATGCGCCCCGAAGCGCATCTCCTCTCCGAATTCACGTGGCGGTCCCCTTTTCACGAAAAAGGCACTGTAATCGAACGCGCGCGTCGAGCAGCTGTGCGCGCTCTCTCGCGTCGCCGCCAACAAAGCGGCGCGCGCCCATTGGTCGAGCGCGCTCGGCCGACTTCGGCGGGGCCGAGAAACGCCAGAACAAAGGCACTAGTACATAAGCCGAGCGACTTTCCAATCGCACAGCACTCAGTCGTAGACAGTCGAGTGGCGCGCATCGGACCGTTCCCAGCGACGACGACGACGACGACGACGACGCAGTTCCCCGTACCCCGTTTCCGCCCCGTCGGTGACGTCACCGACGCCGCAGTGCCCGCAGCCGCCGTCGTCGACTTGTGCAGTGCAACGCAGTGCGAGCCAGTGCGCGTCGCGGACCATCGCAAACACGACGCCATCTTGCGTAGCTGACACGTCCCGCGAGCTAACCTCCAAGGTAACGCCGCGTCCGTCGCCCAGTGTCTTTCCGTGCCGCGAATTTGTCGGTCGACGACGATTTCCCGGTCGGTTGTGAGCGCCCCCTAACCCGCTTGTTCTGTTCAAGTGTGCCCCGAGATGCGGCTGGAAATCAAGTCCGCGGCCGACTTCCTGGTGCACCTGCTGCGGCTGCAGGCCGACAAGCTCTCCGAGGAGCAGCTCGCGCAGTTCAAGAGCTCGCTGACGGAGGTGCTGGGGCGGCGCTACCGGGACCACTGGTTCCCCGACCGGCCAAACCGTGGCTCCGGCTACCGGTGCATCCGCATCAACGGCAAGATGGACCCGGTGATCGCGCAGGCCGGCCACAACGTCGGCCTGCTGCCGGCGCTGCTGCACAGCCTGTTCCCCTCGGAGCTGACCATGTGGATCGACCCGGCCGAGGTGAGCTATAGGATCGGCGAGAACGGCTCCATCTGCGTCCTCTACGAGCGCAAACCCGACGAGCCGCAGCCCGCGGCGTTCGAGTCGTGCAAGGACTCGCTCATCCTCGAGCACGCGCAGTTCACCGAGCAGCAGATGGCCACGTACGTGTCCAGTTGAAGCTGAGCGGCCACGCGAGTGCGCCGCCCCCGACACCCCAGGAACAGCAGCGCCACTTCCGCGAGTAAGCGCGCGAGGTCCTCGCCGGGCTGACGCGCCCGACCCCCCCACCCCCCCTCACGATGTTACGAGTAGGCAACCTCACACGGACACACAGACAAGCACACACACTGCGGGGAGACGACGCAGGCATTTTACCACTGAGACGAGCAACCCAACGAGCCGTGGCCGAGCTTCGGTATGACTGTCGACACGCGGACGACCATTTGTATATTTATTCCGCGATCCACCGCGGGGGTTGGCTTTGGTTTGATCAGACAGTATCGATATTATTATTAATATTATATCATTTATATTATTATTATTATTATTATTATGATTATATATTATTATGATTAAGGTTATGTGCAGTCTGTCACCACTGTAAGCCAATAGTGGCAGGCGACATAAAGGATTGTGATAGGGGGAGGGGAGAGCGGCGCTGTGACGTTTGTGATTTTATTTTTGTACAGCATCGCCGACGACTCCTCGACATTTCCCCGTTCCGCGGCACTTCGGTCACTCTCCGGGACGCGGCGGCCGAAAGGCCTTTCCAAATTGCGACAGGCGCCCCGTTACGCCGTGTTTACAAACGCGTCCACCCACGAAGAGAGGTTCCAGGCGCGGTTTTCGTCCTAGGGATCGTGATGAAATTGTTGTATTATAGCTTGATCCGAGGGAGGGGGACTATCGACACGTCGGACAAAACAGTCTCACGCGCGACACCTACGACTGGAAAGTCACGTTCTCTCTCCGAGTCCTTTTTCCTCCCCCCCACCCCCAACCCCCCTCCGCGCTTTACTTTCACGTCTGGGTCAGACGAAAATGCTCGACTAGAAACGTTTGTTCGCGTCCGCGTCCACGAGAGTGAGACTCGCCGACGAAAAAACGCGACGCCGAATCGCGCAACCGAGACTTTTACGTGTGCGAGGCGGCGTCGAAAATGTCGGCCGCGCGGGGCACAGCGGCGGTGGACCTGCGTAACCCACGCAGCGACATCTGGCCTGAGTCACGGGTCCCGTAAGGACTCGATCGCGCATTGTTTACCGTCGCTCCCCGGCGGCTCGGCACAAAGCCGTACTTAATCGCAGCGTTGTACTTTGCGGGCTTTGGGGAAGGCTTTTTTTCGTCGGCTGTTTTCGTCGATTCGGGGGATGGTTTTCGTATGGTAAGAATTGGAATTGCGGTAAATGGGCTGTTTTCGAAACTGCCTTGGGAGGTGAGGCTGACTGCGTCGCGAGGCGCGGGACAGTCAGCTTCGCGTCGCCGAACGATAGTCCCAGGTGAAGAACGATTGGACTTGCATAGGGGGTTTGAGCTGTGCGTAATTTATTTATAAATTGAACATCGGGCGTTGTGCATATATGCAGCTCCAATCGGCGCGGAAGAGGTATGCATTGTTTGTGTACGACGCTTCCTGGGAAGGTTGTAGAGGTACAACGTTCGCGGGTTTCGAAGCCAGGTTTATTTACGGAATTCCAGTGCAGAAGGCAACAACCGGGAAGGAATATTACAATACGCTATGTCGGGACTTAAGATAAGCGCCACCCACATCCAAACATTTTTTTTTATTCAAAAAATAGTTTTCACGAAAATTAAAACATCTAAATTAAAAAAAATTCACGCAAAGAGATTAATGGTTATTTAATGACATTAAATTGCAGAAGTATCCAAAAGTTCCGTTTTCGTCCGCCTTTCGGCACCACCGTCGATTCCGGCATAGCGTATTGCGAAGGGACAGGGTCGTTGGTCGTGGCACAAAATTGTATCGATCGGCTCTCGCTCTATCAGAGCCGTTAATTGTATTAAGAGGGCCAGCATCTTACGCGGATTTGCTGCTATCGAACACGAGGCTCGGCGCGATTCGCATGCGCTTTGAACGTCGCTTGGAGGGCAGCTGCGCGTGTGCATAAAATATACATTACAAAGATCTGATGTGTTACTACGTAAGTGTGTGATTCTTGTACATTGTAAGAACGGCGGGCGCATGCGCGAGGATCCACGTGCGATAAGCCGTCTCGAGTGTGTATATTGTATATTTTACGAAATAGCTGTGATTTTTTTGTTTAACTATGATTAAACAAGGTAACGAACAAAGATGGCCACAGTCAGGAACACGTGTAATGTCGGACTGCAAGGTTTACACGGAGTCGCGAGCCAGCGCGAAGTCATGAAATAACGCAACAGCAAACGAGTGTGTTCGTATGTATCGTAGATGTACTCTCGATGTACGGTCTCGTCTTTCGCTTGGGGAAACGGGGCGGCACACAAGACGAGGGCCAAGGTGTAATTGTACAAATTTGTATATATGTATACAACCGGATCCTTATTATTGTACACTTCCTTTCTTAATTGTCATAATTTATGCAATAAAAGCGGATATTTCGAATCAGAAGACAGACAATTTTTTCAACCTTTTTTGTTTATTTGTTTATCGCCGCGGTTATAGGGACTTTTTTTCGAGAGGCGAATTTGTCTTCTGAATAGACACGTGAGCGGTCTTGGAGGAAAGCAGTTTTGGATTATCTTTGGAGCAATTGTTTGAAAGTTAGTGGATGGTTGTTGTGATATTTATGTTTCCATGGATCAAGTGCCGATTCGACGTAAATGAGTGCTGAATAAGATTGCCGTTGAGCTGACGGCGCTGTTTGATTAAATTAAACATTTACACTGAAGCGAAACTTATGTTGAAGTATGAAGTTGGGATAATTTAATAGAAGTTTTTCCATGGAAAATAAAAAATGAGTTTGAGAATACGTTGCAAAATCTGGCACGCACTTTGTATTTAATAAAAATTATTATCTTGAGTAAACAAGAGTATTCCAAGAAGATGGAGATAAAACTTGAAACTGAATAGCCGAACAAATCGATGATAAAGTAATTGGAGATATGACTGGTTACAATGGAATATTAAAATATCCGCAGTAAATGGATATACGTTAGATTGTACGGATTCTGTGCTTTATTTGCAGAGAAACATTAATCTGCCTTTGGTTAATCAAGATAACAAAAAGCAAATGTTTAAAAAATCGATTCATTTCAGGCTGCAAATTTAATTTTCCGAACGACTGAGCAGGCCCCTTAAGATAATAAGCTTCTTTTGTCCTTTTCAATTGAAGACGTTAAGTTAGTTGGCCAAAATAATCACAGTTAGGATTGTATACATGTTTTCTTTAATGATCAAAACAAAGATATGCTAACAAAACTGCTACACTGTGATATATAACTCGAGTTATTTTGGAACCACATATCTTCAAGTTTGGATGTCCATCCAACTTAATTAGCGTAACTGTAGCAAATTTCTCTATTGCACGATACCATTCTGGTAGTCTTGTGGTAACACCAATACCAATTATTTCAATGGGTTCTACCAATTCAGACCAGGGGAAAAGCATTTCCAATGATTGCACATAATCGCGATCAATCACGGGTAGATTGATGCCTTGTTGATTTGTCGCTTCACTATACATTTTAGACAATTTCTTTATTTCACTGTCTAACAAGCAATAAACATCAATACCACGTAAGGGTAAAACCTTTCGAGATATAATGAAATCATTAACGCTTAACTGTTTCGCTAGATCACATGGTCGATCATTATCGCGTGCGAAGTATAGTCGTTTAATCGAAATACCTCGATGTATTAATACTGTTCTCACCTGTTTATGCGTTTGTGTCGTTAGAATGATTAAACCAACATGTTTTTCTCGTTTCATTTGTTTCAATAAGAAGTCGGGATATGAATTCTTATTAATCACAAAAATGTGTTGAAGTCGTTTTCCAAGTGCTTGTAATTTTGGAACATGTGTCTCATCAAGTGGCTTGTCTTTTCTTGTAAGTTTCAGTATATTGCTGAGAAATCTCTCTCCATGAGCGAGCAAAAGCCATAGCTCCATTGTATTCGTCACGACTAGCTTTTTTGTTTTTGTTCTTGCAACCGAATCAGCTCTTGATTGGGATACGTCTAATGAATCTTGCTGCACTCTAATGAATCTGCCGTGGACGACTAAAAACAAGTCATATATTTCCCAGTATAATATGGAAACCGTGAAAATATCTTTGAGTGAACTCTGAATCTTCATAATTCAGGCACATTTTTTATTTATTTATTAATAATATGACAGCAGCTTCAAGCTGATATACATAAATCTATAATTTATTATTAATTTGTGATGAAATGGGTTCTTGGTTCTCTCCTTTCCAAGTTTCTTGGAGTTTCCTCGAAGAGTGGTGTAGGTTCAGGAAGAGCTCTCCAAACTCCTAGTTCTCATACAAACCGTTCAGAATCTTTCAACGAGATCACTCCTCTGTTCTTCTTCCAGACGTTCAATATCTTTTGTATAATATCGGCTCCACCTTTTTCAGTGGTGTGTTATTGATATAGTGATTGGTTTTTAGGTTCTTCTCCATTACTTTTCTATCGACAATAGTGATACTGTAATAAGAAGTAGTCTGTCACCCTTCTTGAATATTTGAACATTTGAAATACAAAAATTATTTTTTTTTGTTTCCCACTGTAACCCGCTGAACCTCCTTCGTGCCAGGGATTGGGGCTTGCATTTGTTCCCCATGAATGAGGAATTTCCAGTAAGCGCGAGTCATAAGTTCGCGTTGATTACGTCTCTGTCCTTTGTACACACCGCCCGTCGCTACTACCGATTGAATGATTTAGTGAGGTCTTCGGACTGAAAGCGCCTTTATACTTCGGTATGTCGGCGTTGACGGAAAAATGTCCAAACTTGTTCATTTAGAGGAAGTACAAGTCGTAACAAGTTTTCTGTAGGTGAAATCTGTGGAATGATTAAAAACTGACTCTTTAATTGAACAAGGCAGCACCTTTAAATGCTTTGGGATTAGATATGGCGTTGATTATCTTCTTTACCACATTGCCTCTCATAAGTCGTACAGCGATCAGTAAAATTAAACATTGTTTGTTTTCATTATTAGAAGCAATTGCTTTGGCTATGATCAAGAATTAGTCTGACATCAATTCTTGCATAGTCATTACAAATGTCTTCAAGAAACTGGTTTGTTACAATCTCCTCAAAATTTAGCACAGATAAGATGTCATCTAGCATAGCAGATGCCATTCTATAACTTCGAAAAATTAATTCAATAAATTAAACAAAAGCCGAGAAGCTGCAATAATAATATAAACTCCATAACGAAAACTCTTAAGACTGCGTCTTAACGTTCTAACGTCTAATTAACGCGTTATGTATGCTTTAATTAAAACGTTTCATTACCGAGAGTCACGGTAGTATATCTGGCCAAGTACAAAAAGGCGCATTAGTCAGTGCTAAAAGTGCCGTGAAAAACATCGTTAAACATTCATTTTTCTAGCATTTCCCTGGCAAACAACAAAAACGTAACATAAATATGCAATTTATAGTGTCATTTCATAAGAAAGCTAACTCTAAAACCGCCACGCTCGTAAATCGTGCATTTTTACAGTCCACAAGTGTCAGGCTGAAAACTCGGGCTATCAATTGATTGTCATTCACGCGTATAACATACTTGTATGAAAAAGTCCGACGCAACAACATGTTTTTCGTTCACTTCACCGCATTTAATTAGGCTTTGCGTGATTATTAATTGCCAAATATGGTCTGTCTAGATGAGTCCGACAAATTTCGAAGGATCGTGTAAATAATAAATAGCCGCGTTTGAACGCGATGTAACATACGAGCAGCGTTGATCGATGAAAGGGGAAACATATAAGATATAAAAATTGGCACTCGAGTACATCTTGGCTTTGTTCGTCGGTGCCCCGTTCCTCTGGCGAGCGTGTAGCCGGAAGTTGTTCTTTTCTTCATCGTGTATGTCGTATTCTATGCACAACCGCGGATCGAGAAATAAAATTGTATTTACTGCTGATCAGAACACAGACTGAGAAAAGTATTCCGGCAAATTTTACTATATCATTTAGCAAATAAATGCTGTTTGGACAAAATTAGTATTACTTCAAACAACTCTTCCCAGAGGATCTAGTGCATTTTTATTGAGATTATATGAAACGTTTCTATATCTTATAGGAATATATCCTTTGAAGGTGTAACAGTTTTGTCCAAATGGGATCGTGATTAGTGTATGATATGGTGAAATTGTCTGAGATTCTAGTGATTTTTAATAGGATATTTTTCTCAGTGCACAAACGCAAATGCTGTATATACGTGTAACATTGCATGTATCGCGTACAATGGAGGAGCTCTTTACATATGCCTTGACGATCGGGATCGCCTTAAATTTTAAACAATTGAACTGCAATTAGGATTGTTCAGTGCAATAGTCAGCAGAGAAACGTCCGCGTTGGGCCAATTGTCCAAATGGTAACAAAAATCAAAGTCAACCCAATGTAATCCGATGTGAACTGTACCGTGCATGCATCAGTTCCAAACCCGAGTGCACTGAGTGAACCGATCCGAGGATCGAAAGTCTGGGGTATTATTGTATATTTTTCATTTGTGATTATCGACGTGTCTGCCTGATTCATTGTCTCGTCAGAGATAATTTAAGTCGCAGTAGAGAAAGATTATGTAATGGACTGTTAAGGAGGTTCTTTACAGAAACAAAAATGTAGGGCGATGGTTCAAGCTTTAGAGAGGGTATTTTTTACATTTTTGTCCGCAGTGCTGAGAGAAAATTAATCTTGAAATTAAAACGAACTTATTTATTTATTTATTGATTTCTTCCCGGGAAAAAACGTATTCGACTTTGTGATAGAAAAATGGTAAAGAAGCTCCTTAAGTAGATCGGGACAACGCCAATGCAACAGAGTTTACTCTAAAACTAAACAGCATTCTCTCGTATTTGGCTGTACAATGAATTATCTCCTTATCCGAGGAAAAGTGTATGACGGCAATGGTTGTAGTGATCTGATTATATAATTTCGAAATTGATGTATAGATGGAAAATATATTTTTGTGGAATTTAATGATATGAAGAACCTATATTTGAATAGTGGGACGAACTTCGTTCAAGTGATTTATGAACCAATAGTATTTAGCTGTTTTAGTGAAAAAGGCGCGGATCCCCACTCGTTGAGAAATATGGCGCTTTTTCTGCTCAAAACAGTCGAAGGATGACCCACTTTTGCTGTATGTGTTGGAAAATGGTATTTGCACGACTAGATGTTGACTTTTGAGAAAAGTTTATGAACAGACGTTTTGACGATTTCGAGTCTCAAAAGATTTCCGTTAAATAACGGAATTGATATATACACACATCAATTCCTTTATTTAATCCCTTAAGATAACGAAATTGGCTTTTACGCAGTACTAATGAATTCTTCGAAACGTACGCTTTTTATTGAGAAACACTGGAAAATATTGGATTCAACCTTTGTAATCAAATACACATTAATACAATGCCTTTATATCAGCGATGCGATCAATATGAACGCAGCTGATATAAAACGAATTGCGTACATTACACGAAAACAAACCAAATTTCTCCTACGCTACACAAATACCACCGGCTGAACAACGAATACATTTCATTGTTCTCCCGAAGGGGAGAACTCATTAGGAGGCTTAAAACTACTCTTTTTAGGTCAAAGCATTCGTGTCCAGAAGGTCATCTTCCAAAAGAACATCAGCTCTCTCGTCAAACCCATTTCGACTCACACCGATTATCTTTTGGACACGAATCCTCCAATGCAAACATCAGCTGAAACAGCCGTCTGAGTTTCGAAACTGCAATACAGTTTCATTTTCACCTCCACAGTTTTCATTTCTTCCCAGAAACTTTTCTCATCGTCCGCAAAGTCTCGTCGATGCGCAGGGTACAGTTCACGAATCGTGACGATTGAGACTGAGCAAAGCTGATTGAAGTGTAAATACCGCTTGATTAGTATGCCAGCTACATACTGTACATAGATCGAACAACGGGACGACAAAGCGACGGCAATTTTTCTACAGAAACACATGTATAAATGTACAATGTTTTTTCTCGTTGCTGCGTGCGAGGCAGCTCGAAGCGAACAATTGGAATGATTTGGAATCCCTGCACACCAGCCAGGAATAAGGAGCAACGCGAAAGTAACTAGCTGCATCCGGGGCTCACGGCGCCGTTCCCGCAGGCATACTGCGAGACGTGCCAGGGCACTTTCTCTCTCTCTCTTTCCCTCTCCCACTCTTTCTCTCCCGTTTCCTTTGTCTGCTGCCTCCCTCACCCCTTCCCCTCGCGACCTCTCTCACCGTTTCCCTCGCTCTCACACAAAAACACACCCACAAACACACAGACACTCACACTAACTCCTGTAAATAGTTGGTATCCAAACGTAGACATGGATGCGTGCAAATGCTGTAACCATACACTTCAGGAAGATTTGTACAAAAAATGCCGGCGTAGGTCGGACAGTCTGTGATTTTAGCTTGGTTAATTCAATATTTTTTTATCACGAACGGGCAGCGGCGAAGTAAAAAAGAAAAAGGATAAAAAAAGCAGGAGGACGCGGTCTTCTAGATGTAAACAAGTTCTCAGAGACTGAGGGGGAAAATCGTGGCGGACTGAGGGGCGGAAGCGGGAGGGAGGGATTCCCGAGTGATACGCGAAATTGCCGACGGAAATTCGGACCGGACTCGCCTCGGGGTGTCTTCGGAGGGTCTTCGACTGTGTTCTTTGTCCGCGGCGGACAATTACGGGAGCGCATTTACTCGACTAATTTTCGTTCGCGAACACCAATCGACGCTCGTGTTCCACTTCGCCATCGGCGAACGTACTGTTTTCATTTCCCCGATCTATATCCACTTTCACGTACAAACACGTCGGAACACGTACACACGCGTACAAAAACAGCCACTCACACACATTTGTACACACTTATACACGGTCCGGCTAGTGTATAAGCAAAATAGAGTTTCCCTTTATTTCTTCACTTGTGTAGGCGTAGAAGATATAACGTATATTACGGATACACGTGCGCGCGTATATGCTCTTATAATAGAGACACATATGACTGAGTTATATAGGCACTGGCCGCCAGAGTGCGCTCGAACGAAGCCCGGTTTGGGACTTAATTGGGGGGTTTTCTGGGATTTTTTTTCGTGAGTGATAAATAGGGAAAGAGCAGTGGAATTTGGGAATTTATTCATTCCTTTTCGGGTGCACTTGGGCGAGTTGCAGCATTACTTATTTGTCACCTAAGCTTTATCATTTGTGTTTGAGGCACCAAGATCAACTATTCGATTTCGGTACATTTAAGTAGGTTTTTCGATGTGATAGCAAGGGTAAATATGGGAGTACCTGGGTGGGAATTGGAGTCACGGTATGGAGGAGGTCGTCGGTTTGAGTGTCTTTCGTCGTCCCGATATCGCAAAATATTTTGAGTTAATTCTGAGAATATTTATATTCTGAGAATTGAATCACAATTTGTGCAAGAGAATTTTATTGGTTTAAACTATCAGTTTAAACCGATACTTTTCAAGATACTGGCAATTATAATTTTTTAATATAATCTTCAAATGCTTATAAATAAATTTCATCACGACACGCAAAATAACATTACTCTTAACGAAAATTTCAAATTTAATTCCATTCAATAAAACAATATTTTTAGTTTGAAACCAAAATCGGTTTAATTAAGAAACACTATTGAAACTGATACGATTTTTGATTGATTTTTGTATCGGTTCCAATTGATTTTCGTTTAATGGGATATTCCCATGTCTGGAATTACTAATGCTAGAAATATTTTCAGTACATTTCTGGGACATTGATAATATCTTCCAATCTCCCAGAAATGTAGCATTAGAAATTGGCATTAGAAATTCCGAAAATGGAAAATGGAGTGATATATTGGAATATTCTCAGAACAAATTCATAATATTCTGTGTTACAGGGGTGATTACTGCCAAATTTGCCCTCTGGTTTTGCATACGTGTACGTATCCAACATACGTACCGATACAACGTAAAGTTTCTCATATATATATATTTTTTTGTGTCGAATCAAGGATTTGTACATTGAATTATTAATTTAATATTACTGTACGCGCACTCCTGAATATACATTGTGTGGATACGTGTTACTGATTTAAGGTCTCAACGCGACAAACAAAAACGGTATCCAACCTCTTGAATGCGTTACTATTTCTGTGTAATAATTATATCTGCATTACCGTACTGTATCATGATATATTATATTTAGTTCGTAGGCTATGCATTATGGATATATTGTATTACATATTATATATTCGACATGATAATCGTACCCCGCTTGTACATATGCGTGACTTCATATGAGAGGAAAACAAATCTATAACAAAGAAAAGATACTATAATTTTTTGTACAGAGATAGCGATAATTAAATAAAATGAAAGGCCTCGTGCTTATAAAATTTCATGATTAAATGGTCGCCGCGGTGCAATTATTTCCACAACCCACATAGGCTAAGCGAAATGGGGAATAAAGAATCCACAGTTGGGTTGTTTATCGAGGCTCTGCGCCGCCTATTATTTGCCTTTATGAAGCGGGTGAAACGAAACTTCGATTCCGTATCTAGTTTGGTGGTTAGTTATGGTTGTATTCTGTATAAAAGGGCGATATGAAAAATCAATAGGATGCGACGGAAGCCATGTTTTCTAAATGTCACCAAGAGACGTGGCCATACATTACTATTTTCGAGGCACAATTCGAGCTGATTATCTTGATGTAGTCTTCGGTTTATGACTATACTTATTGGAACGGGAAACATAAAATAATATTGGACATTTATGGGGTATTAAGGTAGTACTATCACTAAACTCAAAACTCAGGAATGAACTAGAAATTGATATCCAGATGTATTAGTTTTATCTACATTTCGTTTGGAAAATTAAAGCGATTTTGACCATTTCGTTAGGGAAATAATTAATGTTAAAGTTGATAAATGTTAAGTTTGATGCCTCTTAATTAACAGGGATCAAATAAAAAAATATTAAAGTTGACCATTTCTTTCTCGAGTAATTTTATGTTGAATAGCAATTCAGGGTTGTATTTTGAAGGTACAAAATAGCAAATATACTCATTATTCATGCAACAAAGTAAATTTGTCAACAAATTAAATTCGACATTACAGTTTACTGAATGTATAATAAGTAAAAGCATTTTTACTATTAAATAATCATTTTTAATATGTTTAAAGAAATTATTAAAAATATTACAAATAGCAAAAAATAATTGCAAATATAACTGGCGATATCTTATCGACATCAATATAAATATCCTATTCCAGATATATGACTTCATTAAAAATTAAATCTAATTTAACACCTAAAAACGTCACTTAGCGATAGAACTACCTTAAAAAGGTGAAATACTGGATTTCAGATTGGATACAAATCACAGGAAAGCTAGACATTCAGTTTGAATTGCAATAAATAAAATTCCTTCAGCATATCGCATATTGAAGCATATGATATTGCGGGGTAATTGTATTTGTATTGTCTTTTACACGAGAGTTAAGGCTTGCGGTTATGGAATCAATATAATGCATTTATTATGGTATGTTTTGTACCAAGGACTTGATGCAGAATAAAGTCAGTCAATAATTGCAACTTATCAGATAAGTTAATGTTCCACGTCTATCTTACACGTGCAAAATTTTAAAAAATCCTGTCAAATTTCAGTAAATTAAAATCATGCATATTTTCTAAAAGCATGTATCTAAGTAAATATAAAAGAAATCTAATTAAAGCCTGAAATAAAACATCAAAATATAATTTACGTTAATAAATGGAAGACAGTATAATATCAACTTAGTGGATATTACAAATTACAATGTATAGACTTATTACAGTTCCAACGCAATATTCCAGTACATCTACAACTTCAAAATTCGTTTTCTCTACTTAGATAAATTTAATCCCCAGTAAACGTTTGCGTTACGTTTTCACGGGAAAGTTTCGCAGATATAATAATCCTGAAAACTAATGCTTACGAAGCTTACGATTATCTCACGCATACATTACAATCGTCGCACGGTTAAAATTCGTTTATTATAATATTTGCATACCATTTTCCACGCGTTCCATTACATTAGCACTACTCCGGTACAACATTCATACTTGGCTTACGAAACCTTTCTCCTAGAAAAATCGACTTCAATCGTGTAATCAACATTAAAATCGCTGTTGTTCAATCGTACGATACACCGCATTTTTACGTTGCAGACAGAAACGTTTTCCTTAAGTTTCTAGTCTATTCGACAAGCTTACTCCTCATTCGTGTTTACTTCCCAATTAGCATGCAATATTCATTCACACATTCATTATATCACATTCGATTAAATGCTTGACTCAATCGAAACGCATAAACTCAAATCACGAAACCACGCAAACTTTACGAAAACATATCTCGTAACTCATTTGCTTTTAAAATCTCCAACTTTTTTGTCTGGTAAAAGTGACAAACTCTATCTTAACATAGATTATTTTCGATAATTTTTTTAAGGGACTTAGATTAAGGTTTCAAGATTAAGACTAAATTTGAAAAAAGAAGATTTTTCGATGAATCGTAGAAACGTTTAAAAGGTAAGTGCGGATTAAAGATTTATTTACTCGATCGTGCGAAATTCACGTCCGGCTTTTCCCTCGGAAAATTAACTGTACATTGCGCCTCTCTAATCGCACACCGTTACGACCAATTTAAGAAATCGTAAAATTAATATCCACGCCGCGCGATCCCGCACCTCTTTCCATGAAAAATGTATTGTTACTGTTGCTTGCGGTTTATCATTGCGCACATCTCACGGTGGGACAGCGATTAGCGGGAATCGCAAGCCACTCGAACAATCGTGTTCCACGTCGCAATGACTCACGAATTACGATTGGTTCCGATCGGTACGATTTCTTCTCCATAATTCATCGCTCGCTCTCGCTCGACGGAATTTCAGATTCAGCCAACGTCGGTTTTTGCACCTTCGAGACGCCTTTTTGTCTCCGCTCCTTTTTGCAACTTAAAATCTATTAAAAATAAGAAATTAAATTTAAAAAATTTGAAAAATTAGAATAACTTACTGACTGAAATAATAAATCCATATTTAATGACAAATACAATACAAAAAAGTTGTTTGTATTTTTTAAAATATTTACAATTTATTGTACAAATTATAATTGTATTATATAGAAAATACCGAAAAAGAAATTTTTTTAGAAATTAAAAAAATTATACCTTAGATATTCATATTTTTTATATTAACATTAAAATTTATTGTATCTTGCAAATAAAAAAAAATAGAATCAACGTTAGACGACTTTGGCCAAGTTTTGGCGGATAACTGTCAGCGGCTAATTGAACGTCGAGACGAAAGTCGTGGAAATTTCGTCGAGTAATTACTCCCTTTAATGGCCGGTCAATTAACAGAAAGTTTCTTGAACGGCGGTACGATTTTCTTACGCGATGTAGGTTCCCGACCGATATGAATAATAAATCGCGCAAATAAGATGTTTTCTAAATTCATTGTGCTTGACATTGCCAGAATCGAGATTTCACCACTCGAATCGTGTATTCGCCGGCACGAAGCGGAGTTCGGCTGATTGGTTTCAATTCAATTATTGTTATTCGATATGACTTGAATTCGTGAGAAGAAACTCGCGAGTTAAAAATTCCGGCGACGGACTTATGCAACTGTAATTTCATTTTCTCTTTCTAGCCAATGAACACGCCGAAACAAGTTTCGACTCAAACGGGCAGTCTGTTTGCTAAATAAAGAACGCGTGAAACAATCAGCGCGTTATTTGAATTTGACAATGAATGCAACCGAAGCAGACAATGAATTCATAATTACTGACAATCACATTGTCAAACACAAACTGTTGACAGTTTTAAGTGCAGCGCGATTGCTGAAATAATGTACGTCTTCTGGCGACGATAAGATTGTTAAGTCAATTTTTTCAATCAGCAGTGCCGGAATGAGTATGTTTAATTGCAGTAATTAAAAATAATTTACTAACATTTTCCTGTCATTAAAACGAAAATTCTGTTAGTCAGCAATTACGTGCATTCAAGTTATATTTTTTAAAACAATTATCCAATGTTTAATAATTTGTTCTTTAGTCGCAATAAAAATAGAAATATATTCTAAATAAATTTAAACAAAGAAAGATATTTTAAATATGAAAGAATAAAATATATATTGGGAAACACTGACTACGGCACTTCAAAGTTTGAGTATAAACCGGAGTTTCGTTAATCTTATTATCTCTATCGCATTACTGGTGGAACGGTTTGCAGGTATTACTGAAGAATCGATGGTTCGGTTTGTTTTCGTTTGCTTTGACACTTTGCAATTATCGCTTGCCAATAATCGCCGTGAAGTCATAAAGAGTTTAACTTGAAAGAGCATTTCCCATAGAAGTGGTGTTTCCAGAGTCAATAGCCTATATCATTTAGAAATTGAGACAATGGAAGGTAAGACAGAGGGGATTGACACTACAAACAATACCTGTGTCTACATTAGGTCGTTTCAGGTAAAATCGTATCCCTTACTCTCATGTCGGTATTTTACAACCTCTCATTGTTTGCTGGTATCAGGTATACTGAGTGATAAAATGTCGGTTACGGAGTGTTGCATTAAGGTGTACCTCTGGTAAAGGGCCGTGACTTTAGGGTTTCACTTATTTATGACGACAAACAATACATTTCGGTGTGAAACTACGCTTTTCATAGTTCACTGCTGGCGCCATTTTGGAGATAAAAAATAGGTCATCTGCCTTGAACTTTAACAAGGATAATAAAGCTGAACTTTCTTAGAGCCTTCGAGAACAATGTTTGAGAAAACATTTTTCTGCGACTTTATCTCATCCCCCGCAATAAAAATTAACGCTCAAGCGAGATTAAGAGGGATCAATTCGCCTGATTAATTTGAGAGATATCGCGCGCTGTGACGAAAAACGTTGTTCCGAGATAAATGCGGTAAAGTGTTTATACACGCGTTTTTGTTTTTTGAGCTGGATTTAATCCACATTTACTCGTTATTATAACAGGTCTTCCTGCTCAAAAACTTGTTTTGATCGGTTCACTTCCGACTTCCTACTGCCGAGTCGCCTGAAAGAATTTAAAACATTTTTTAGATGGAGCGCTGATGCGTAAATGCCTCTGCAAAAAATTTAGAATCGCTAATTGTCTATAACAATTGGCTATATATTTGGAAGATGATTTCTCGTAAAAATGTGGGAAAAAATTTTATACAACAATCTCCATCCCGTTCGAGAAGAATGTTCTCTTAAGATTATTTCCTGATAGATTTTTATAGAATTAAAAATTTTGTCCAATTTCTTTTATATTTGTTGTATTCCATTTACGAACTGAAAAAAAAACAATTATCGCATAACATCAAATATTTGGTACGTAATCACACTTTGGTATGAAATTTACTTATTGCATGCATTCATCCACATTTATTGTACAATAATAATTTCATTATACACTAGACTGTATACATATTGTAATCCTACTTGTAAAATGATTTTTTGACTTACATTTTTTACATTAATATCGATTTTACGATGATGCTTTTCGTAAAAGTTGCGTCAATTTAGACGCATTTTTCTCCATAAAGAAAAGAGTAGTCGTGGGATGACATCATTCGCCTCCGGCTTAAACTGCGCGGAGAAAATTTTGGTGCGTCATACCGTCTTCCAGGAGAACAGCTGTCATTCTACAGTTAGGTCCGTCTGTTGTTTCGATTTCGGGAGCGCAGACGTCCCGCATCTTGGCTAATCGAAAGTCGAGACTATACTGGAAAAAAAGATCGACTCACAAATATACCAGTATGCAGTACAAATGCAGTATTTTTTTAGATGACGATATGTTTATGGGGGTAAACTATGCAGTATACAAAACGTGTCCAAGTAAAGCAAAATGGATGTTTAAAAAGTGTCTCTTTTCAACGAATTAATAATTAATCATATATTTGTAAAAATTCCTGGACTATTGTAATGTTCCAGAAATATTTTCAGAATATTATTTAATAATATTCGCCGATAGGGATATTTACTTGTACGATATTTGAGTCCGAAAATGGAGGGAAAAAAATTTTTTTCTGATACTGAACTGAGAAATATGTTTGTACAAATCGTGTATGTCCGATAAGTATGTAGAAAATCAATGTTCCCCTGATTAAAGTTTTTGTGTGCGTTTTATCTCATGATATGTAAACGTTTCGTATACGTTGCAAACAGCGGTTTTTGGATGACCCAGACGATATATTGAAGGGTTTCTTGTTCTTTAAATATGAAAAATAATAATTGTATGAACAAATACGCCGTATGCAATATTCACGCTTATTTTAAGGCCTTATATAAAAACCTTTTCTATTTAAATAGACGTTTTTCTTGAATACATTGAACCAACGCATTGCTAAATTTGTCCACCTTGAGGTCGCTCTTATCGTCACAGGCATAGTTAATAATGTTTAGATTTAGTAGTCAATCGCAGAAGTAGAAGTCTCTTTTGGACATGACTTCAGGAACAGTCAGTAAACGTTCTTTAAGAGAACGTGCAATCCAACATTGATAAAAAAAGATACAAATTGAAAAAACTCACTGCACATCTGCAGAACGTAAATTAGCTTTCACATGATGTAACTGAAATTTAAAAAACCCACTTGAAACTCGTTCAATGTTAAATTTAAGTTGCATTGTCAGGACTACAATTTTATCAAAATCTGTAAATCGATCTCCACTATTTATTTTTCACTGTTTTCCAAGAGACGCAATGCTCCTGGAAGGTCAATTTTCACGGAATTTTACAGTTTTTGTACATCAGGTATTCAGACAAATATTACGAACAAAGCGTACAGACAGATTTGTGATATTTTGTTTTTTTAACAAACTTATAAACATCCTGAAATAATCGATTTTTCGGTTTTTCGTGCCAAGTCGGAGCAAATGTATTCTTAACAAAAAATGAAAGAAATGAAAGCCGAAAATAAAACTGACTCCTAACAGCATTTTGATAATGGCCATTTTTAAACATTTATTAATAAATATGTTTACTACAGTTATTACTCCACTTTTTTACATAACATTGATGCCAGTAAGAGCAGTTTCATACATCAGAAAAATATATATATCGATTGAATACCAACGATTTTAGCCACTTAGATTGCAAGTCCCCTTAAGTATCTTTCGATTGACGAAAGAGTTCTCTTCTAATCACTTCGACTGCGCAATCGGAGGGGTTTCACTGGGAACTTTATTTACATTTCTTTCCTCTTCTGTAAATCACCGCATCCACTGATTAAAAGTTCAACTACAAAATCCCGCTCGAAAATATGCACATAATTCCGTCAATTTGGCAAACACGAGGTATTTATGGTGCAAAACGTACATCGCTCGTTAGAAAGTGCGCGTAATTCTTAAAATAAATCCTCAATTCGTTTATCCCCAACCCGTTTGACCCGTTAGGCCAAAAATGTTCGCATCGCACGCTCATAGTTACATTTTGCTCCGCCCGACAAACTCAATTATTACACCGCAGTAACTCCTCGTGCGTTTTTATAGGGGATAAATAAAACGCGGAGTAATTGATCTATAAATAAATGCCAAAGCTGTGGAAAAAGATACGTGAGAAAGGCTAAAGAGTTCGCCTTGAAAATGATCTTTCAACCTCAAAACGCAGTTAACGATCTGTCACGCATCGGTATGTAGTCACAACTGTGCGCGACTTATCGCGGTCTTCGCGATCATTATTTTCGATGGTGCTCGCGTAAATATTATCGTCGCTCATGCGCGATTAAAATCGACTCGATTGACGCTAACAAACAAGGCGAAGTTTAATCGGTCGAAGCAAATGTACGTAGCCGATAGAACTTTTTGCGCGACTTCTTTCGCCGCTGCGTCGTTTCGACGAAAATAATGACAAAATCGCGTGAAACACCTCACGAGGAAACGCACCTCCGCTTGTTTAATTTGGCGATAAACGGTTTCGTGCAAATTTCGAGTAAATTATGCATACGGTGCCATCGGAGCGAGGATAAACGAAGTGAAGATGATACCTGTATTTTTCCATAGTAATTATACAGGTAGAAATTGTCGATGCGCGGTGCGAGCGAGAATCGGGATTTGCCTGTAAAATTAGGTTGCAAAAGAACGCTTCGAGAAATTGATAATAAGCCGTTTCCGAAGCAGTTTAGTTGTGAATATCATTGAGCAGTGAAATATCGTTAACAAAATGTAGCTTTCTAGTCAATTCAGATAATTGGATAATTGCAATCCGAAGATGCTCGGATTGTTCAAAGTGTTGATGAAAGAGCGTTTTCCAAAATGGCATAAATCTCTCGGTTTAAGGAAAAAACAGCTGAGTCACTTTCTTATGATTTTGAGATATCTGCGTTTAAATTTTCATTAATAAACTTTACTAAAATGAATTTTTATTCGATAGTTTTTCTAATATAGAATGAAGATAGGAAATGTTGCAATACATTAAAAAGTTGGGATTTTCAGTGTATTTAGAATAGGAAAAAAACATAACTGGTTTTTCCTAAGATAAGACTACTTAACACTTGACTGGTTAAGTTTTGTAAAATTTTAGAAAACTGTATATGAGATACGATCTTTTCACCGTTGCCAAATGAAAATATATAAATCTCTGCACATGACAACATATAAATGTCCTTAATCAGGTTTTTCTTCAAAACAACAGAAATAGTTTTGGATTGTGAAAGAAAAAATATTATCGCCTATGGTTCAATTGCATACACTCGGATGCATTTCGGGGTCAGGAATATAAAATCGCAGTTAATTCAATAAGCCCCGCGTTTTATTAATTGCTGTAATATTGATTCGAGACCTAAATGTTTATGTAGATATTATTGTTCCAATATGGACAAAATTACACTTCACTAAAGTGAACCAATATTGACGTACGAGTACACATTCAGGAATCAGATCTCTGATATTTATTTAAGGCGTTTAAATTAATTTAAATTCACAGTAGTGGTACTTGTTAGAAAGTTAAATATTGTCCTAAAAGTTGCCATGACAAATTTTTAACGAATGAACGAATTTGCTCATAAAGTTCAGGCGACCGTACGATGATAATCGAACTTTTCATAATATTCGAAACGAATGAACGGATTTTCCCATAAAGTTCAGGCGACCGTATAATGATAATTTAACTTTTCAAAACTTTCAAACCATAAACCGAAAGCGTCGATTTAATGGAACAAATACTCAAATGCATAAATTTATGTTAAAAATCTAGATAGTAGAGGTAGAAATATTTATCTGTATTTCTAAAGTCTCGAGACGTTTGCCTTCAAATTGTAAGACGAAATCTAAATTATATACGGCGCATCACAAAGCTTTGCTTGTTGCCGACGGGGCGCCACTTTGCTTTGTGTCTGCAACGTACAATAGTCTTCACCAGATAGATGATTTTTTTAAATCTTGACGCTAGAAAGGTTTTGATAGATGGCGAGCTTTGACGTGCACACGCGAACAAGTTTTAACTCGCCCATATGGCGTTTGGTTCCTAAACATTTGAATTTCAGCATACAAATCGCTTTAGTCGCCACCTGTGTATATTTCCGTTCACAGATGAAATGTAGGGAACCTGGCATCCATAAAAATAATAAAAATTTAATGTATTATTTATTGTTATTTATATTAATTATTAGCTAACATTTTTTAAATTTATTATCTTCCAAACAGCTTCACCGAAGGCAGAATTTCAACTTTAAATTTCATATTCAATTTAAACAAGTTGAACAATTGATCATAACTGTATTGATATTGATTTACTGATTGATAAAAAATTGAACAACATTGATTATTTTATTCAATTGTAATTTGATCATTATTTATTATTAGGGCCCAGAATTGTAAAAATGTTCTGAAAAGCCATCGGGTATATTTTAACGTCTAGAGATGCTTACGATAGCTGCGCATGCATGCACGCGTGCATACACGCGTGCTACAACAATGAGTTTCGATATGCACTTTCCTTCCCCGCGAGAGTGCACGCATGCGTGCACGTGCAGTTAACGTAGGCATCCAAAGGAAAATAATATTCCCGGTATATAAATATTAATAAGGTATTTAAACATTTTTGTACGTTTCGGGCTGTACGCAATTAGGGGATATCTGACTCGTCTGGAGAGAAATTGTATTCAAGAACTTGTAAATTGTGAACTGTTCGAATGTCGGCGTAAAATAAATTCTACAGACAACCTTCACTGTATTCCGAATATCTGAATATCCAAAAATAAATGACACCCTGAAGATTATTATTGAAAAAGTAGAGTGTAGTATGTTACAAGATTTTGATTAGATGAAGCTGAAGGAAAAAGTCAAGTTTTGAAAAACTGTTACTTACTTGTGATGAACAATTCCATTTTCGTTTTTCGCTGATTTTGCAGATGTTCTATCTGAAAGATAAACACAGTCTGAAAAAGTTTGTCTTAATCCTACATATTCTAATAGAATAAAAATTTATGGTTTTATTTTGTCATCAATGGTTACTGATTTGATTAGTTTTTGTGTTGACTAACGTCTGAGGTGACCCAACTATTTTAATGATACACACCAAATTCTTTCCATGGCCTCTCCTTTAACAGATACGAATTCAGGGATCTTGACTCTCTCTCCCGGAAGAGAATTAACGTCATGTCCTTGCATATAGGATAATCAACGACTGCCACCACCTTGAACCTCAAATACCTGTGAATGACGCTGGACACGAAATTCATGTTTTGGCTCCACGTGCAGCGCATGACCGACAAGGCGTCTTGGGACTCCAGCACACCAAGCATACTGATGGGTTACGTCCCTGGGCCAAAGCTCAGAAAACGACGTCTGCAGCGTGATAGCGATAAAACAATCAATCTTGCTTTATGGTGTAGAGGTTTGGCTTAATCGCTGGGGAAGAAAACGTACAAGATGTTCCCAAGTAAAAATTGTGTCCAGTTATTAGAAAGGCAGACGCAGGTTTACTAGGCAGATGTGTAATGGATTAATTTCAAAGGCCCTGAGTGACAAAAATATATTTAATTTTATTAAATATAGTTTTATCAAATTAATGCCTTTATTAATTTGTTTACGAATGTTATTCACTTTATTATAAAATAAAGATTTTTTTTTCTTTTTTTTAAACGAATTTTATTTGCTGTATACATTCCATCTAGTATCTAACCAGATACTAGAAGACTGAAACGCAGAAATCAGTTTATTAAAAAATTTAATTTATTCATTTTACATTACTATATTGCATCTACTATTAACTGATGTGTATAGTAGATAATAATGTTAAGGATATTCACTGTAGGTACGTAATAGTTATAAGGAAAAAAGAAATTTGCAATGTAAGTTAAAATGATGCATTCAAATTTATTTTAAATTTATACTGGAAGTCGGTAAGAGTGTATGGTCAGAAGCGACAGACTGCGTAGTTAGTTACTATAGTTTTTTCACAGTCCTGTTCAGGTAAATCGATACACCGTTAGACCAATAAACATTCTTTTATAAAAATAATTATTATAATTTAATACATATATTCGTAAAGAACGTTCTTTTCATAAGGTGTACATTCATTTCTCTCTAAACGATTTCCATAAAATAAATTGTATGCGTTATGTATTCTCGAAATTTGCGTTGAATTAATTTCCTACTAATTTTTAAATATATTCGATCCTACCCTAAACATATTACATGTGAATCTGTAACAGGAACTTCGTAATTTAGGTCTACGAATATTATATTTAAGATGTGATGTAACCCAAATGAAATAATGTCTTCGTGAACATCTGGTCATTTAACTACACAATTTCTGTGGTTTTGAAGAAAAACCAGTTAAGTCTTATTTTTGGACTAACCTAATTAAGGGCACATATTCAGATGTGTTTATGTATATTTTCATTTAACAAAGAAAGGATCTGATTTACAGTTTTTTCAAATTGGATAAAACATAACCAGTTAGGGATATCTTTTCAGGAAAAACCAGTTAAGTCTGCCTTTTTGAGGAAAAACCATTTCTTCACTTCAATAACAACCTAGTTTTTTCCTCGTGAATTAATGTACTATTTCTAGAAAAATACATATAAAAAATGGAAATGCAAAAACAAGGTCGAATAAAAATATAGATAATTTTATACAGAAATGCGAAAGTTTACTTTTACAACTTTATCAATCAAAAGCAAATATAGTAAAATTACAAAAAAGTGACTTTACTGATTTTTCCCAAAAACCAAAGACCAATTAGAGCAAAACCAATTTATAGCAAAATTGTCCAAGGTTCTGTACCATAATTTTTTCACACTTATTTATTCTTCTACTATATACTAACTGGTCCTACTGTTGACATCGGGGAGTAATAAACACATAAGCATTTCTTGTAAATAGCTTTATTTTATTTCTCATTCATAATATAATAAAAATCATTCGTCAACAACGTAATAGTTCTTAGTCATTAATGTCTTATAATAGTAATAGTAATATAGGCTACATCGTAGATGAGTGGGTATTATGATTATGCACAATGTAATGTCACATCAGGAGTTTCTCGACGAGGGATATTCTATGTGTACTTATGAGAAGCTGTGCGCTCTCGTTCGCAATTTTCTCTCGTTCACTGTAATGTATGTGTATATATATATACCCATATACATATATATATATATACCCATTGATCTATATGTCTATTATTTATCTGTTGCACCTATCTAACTAGTTGTCGATTCTTTATTTATATTTACAAATATTATGAATTTGAGCTTGCTTAACCGCATTTAAGTAATGGTTAGGGAAGCATATAATATCGTAGTGGCTAACGATGTCATTCAATGTCATCTACATCATTATAAAAAACGCAACTGACAAATCCCCAGGAAAAATGATCCCTAGTCATCCATGGACTTCAAGAAACGCAATTTGGGAAAAATTTTAATAAATACGAGCACAGTTGCATATGTACAAAATAAACGTTGATTCCTTGATCCGTTTCTGCTGTTGTCAATTTTTACACGCATTCCCCGTTCCCACCAGAATCATCCGAAATGAACGTTCTCAATTAATAACGAATTGCATTTCTTCCCAAACAATTTTTTGTCGAATTATCTCATGCTTTATCTGGGTTAAAAAATTATGTTTCTAAATCAACACAAGATACACTTTTATCTACTACACTGTTAAAAATCCGGTGGATAATGGACATTATCGGTGCGAATTTGTATCATCGTAGTCTCAACAAGGCCACTCTTTAACGATGCAACGTTTTAATTCCAATCGAAAGTCATGAGAAATCAAGAAGCTGGCGGATTTGAAATGTGATTTTATACCGTTATTTATATTCGCGGGTAAACATTTAAGTACGATTTTTACGAATGGATGTGTGTTACGACGATACGCAATCCTTACTTTACATTCACTCCGAGACGCGGTTTCAATTTACACCGTTACTGAGTGACACTTTTCACCAAAATCCATTAGTACACCAAAACGACGGGCTCCATTAATTTTTAACAGCGTATCCATGGCACTCTTTCAGTAGATTTGTTTGCTCATAAGTCTCAAATACGAAAATAAACTGCAGTTTCTTCATCTAAAACGCCCTGTCAATATTATGTACACAATTCAAACATTAGTTATAATCATCAAAACCAAACGCGAATTTGATTCAGAAACGTTCCATTTACACGAAAGTGTCATTGTAGTCAGCAAAATAGAATTGCAAAACATTAACTGGTCGAAATGAGTTTAAACAGTTGTAAAAATCCAATCTTTACATTAAGTTTTTATGGAAAAATGCTGAGACATCGTTTCCCGATATTTGTACAATTTATTAAGGGAATTTTTCCTAACTTGTAGGATGAAATTTCAGACTGACTTTCAACATTTTTTTATATTAAATGAAATAATTTGCGAAAACTGATATTACGATTGGAAAGGTCGGGTCTTTTGGATTCGAAATATGATTTTTGTGTAAAAAAAATTATTTGTGAATAAAAAAAGAGAGTTTTTGAATCAACTGGTGTATACATTTTTTTATCCATCCAATCGATTTCGTTATACGAATGCATTTGATAAAGTAAATTTGATCAGCTACGATTTGAACCTTTGAAACATAAAACTGTTTCATTTTTTCAATTTTTCATGTTTTCATGTAAACAGAAAAAAACAAGCAATTTATGCACATTTTTTCTTAAAAAAAACCAAAATTATTGGAGTTAAAAGTTCCAACAATAGAAACAAGATTACTGAACATAAAGCCATTATTATAATCTATTTCAGATTTGAGGAACATACAGATTTTGCTCTGATTAGCACCAAGTACACTCCGTGAAAAAATTTAAAAACGTCATTTTTATTAACATATAATACTTTCTGCATCCAAATCTATTTCAGCTCCAAATAAACTATCTGTCCTACCATCTAGTCAATTTTCACAAATTATTATATCAACCCCTGCAAAAAATGTTGCAAATCATGCTAGAATTGTCGCTCCAAGTTAGGAAATCCCCTTAAACTCGATGGTAACCCAATTCGAAAGAAATTGAATTTAAGTCGCGATTCTGTCCATCGAGCCCTCCATTTGAGGACCTTCAAATGAACGGTTCAATTAACGGTGCACTCGGTTTCTTGAATCAAGTGAAAATCTTTTTATGTAACAATGCGTGTTGAGGTTGGTCGTGGGGCTATATTCATACTCTGACGTCCGTCCGGCTTAATGGCTGACATACGACCGCTAAAGCCCGAGAACGTCGATTAAATTGAAGCTTTTCTTGAATGACAAATCGATTCGTCTCTACAGCTGACATCGCAAGTACAACAAACATTACGAAATACCGAATTCGCTATTAGCCATTTCTCCGCCCGTGTTTCGTTACGTACTTCGTTTATTTATATATTTACACACTCGCACACCAGATGAAGGCTCACCGTCCT
Source organism: Ceratoteleas bidentatus (assembly GCA_022817645.1). NCBI lineage: Eukaryota > Metazoa > Arthropoda > Insecta > Hymenoptera > Scelionidae > Ceratoteleas > Ceratoteleas bidentatus. The sequence continues at coordinate 31,144 of JABFPB010000391.1, forward strand.
GAGTGGGCTCGAATAATTTGTACATGGTTCTAGTCTTGACGTATACAGCCGCTCAGTTCGTTCTTTGCTCCTTAAGATTTAATGTTATTAGTTGTACGGTCTTTTTTTATTCAACAGGCCATATTCTCGTCGAAGATGATTGCTTTTACTCTACAGTTAGTCGCTCGACGTGTCCCGGTGCGATGATTCGTGGACACAGGCAGCGGTCTACTCGGGTGAACCTAACAGTTGAAACGTGTGACGACTTGAACACTGAAAACCAAAGTCTCGCATTCTTCGCAATCGAACTCGCCGTTTCGTTGTCTGGCGACAGAAATGGACAGACCTTTTTGGGGATTGTGGTCGGTTGGGTGATATTGCAACGGAAATGTACACTGAGAGAAAAGTGATTTAAGTAGCTTCGAGTTAAGAGATTCTAGCGATTCCATTTCTAGGCAAATCAAGGATTTTCCTGAGAATTCCTGAAGATTTCCCTGGAAATGGGATAAAACTTGAAGGACACTCATAGGAGTTTTCTGACATTTTTGTTAGGCAATGAATTGGATATACCAGCAAAATGATTTTGCCAGTAAATGTACTCTTGTGGTACTTATTGTTTAAACATTCATTATGGGATCATATTTCTCTCAATATAAAGCAGGAGAAAAATAATCCAAAGAATTCTGCTCAAACAGCCCTGTAAAAAAATCTCATATGAGTTCTTATGAAATTTTTTCAATTTCATCTTTGATGTTTAAAGAATAAACTTTTACTCTCCTTTTTCTCAGAGTAAGAAGAAACCTGCAAAAGCGATGACACTGTAAATCTAATTTAAGTAAACTTGTAAAGGACAAATGTATATAAACACAACCTGGAGAGAGGTGAAAATAGTGTTATCCTTCTTTCTTCTTTAACACATTTATGTTTTTGTAAAATATTCCAAACAAACAACACTTTAATTACAATTCATCATTTTATCAACGTATTGTACATTTTTACATGCTTACATAAAATACCCAGGCAAATATGATATATGAGCCATATATGGCAGATATAATAGTACATTATTGCCGTGGTTTACGTGCGCGTCCGAGGCGAATATAGTGCTTTATGTACCGAGGGCGCGGGCGGTTACTGAGTTATTGCGGTCCGAGGGCTGTAATAATCAATGTCGTCCAAGCCCTAGGTGCATAAATGTAATTTATATATATTGTCTCTATGCTATGACAATACGTCCAAGTATGCTCCATATATACCTATTTATGTCATGTCAAATATATGCTAGCATATACTTTTCATTTATATTGCATATACAGACATATATTTATCATATATTTATTTATGACAAAAATATGTTCATTTTTTCCTGGGTTATATATCGCACTTTACAAATATATTGTATGCGATCACGATATTTCGTGGAACGTGTCGACGTAATATGTAATTGTACACTGAGCAAACGCAATAGGCAACTCCGCCATTTATATTTATAAATAGTAAAATGTTGACATCTCAAATGGTAACAAATTAAAACACTTATTGTTTGTAATTGTTTTGTAAGAATATGACAACCTCCATATTATTTTGATTATCATTTTCAAAACTAATTGGCATTCAATTAATAATTAAAAAAATTATTTAAATTTAAAAAGTTTAAATGTAAGATTAACTTAATTTTTAATTTTGCCGCTTTATTTTACTTTATTTTACTATATTTACTAAGTATTTATGTAACTTAAATGTTTTATTAAAATACTTGCAATGCGATATCAGCTCATTTTAGTAGTCACTTATTATTTAAAAATATTCAAAAATAAACATTCTATGTAAAGACTTCAGATAGTAACGTTTTACCATCTCAAGTGGCTACTGAACCATTTAAATATCCACCAGCCCTATTTAGTTTTCTCAGTGTACACTTTCAGATTTACAGTATAGTTTTGCGAATAAAGGTCAACAGTTCATTCGTTCGCGCGAATCGTTGCAGTAACTGTACGTGAACCGGAGAGGTCTTCGAAATGGAAATCCGTGAAAAGAGTTGCGGCATGTAAAATCGGTTCGGCGTAAAAAACGAGGTCCCATTGTGAGTTGGCATGGAAAGAGCTCTGCAGGCGACCCTCGTTAAAAATCCATTAGTTCTCATTAAGTTTGATTAAAATTTTGATTAGAACTAATAGGATTAAATTTTATTGAACATTGATAATTAGTTAATTTTCGTATTAACACTGAAAAATATTAATTTTCGTATTAAAAACTGGGAACTTTAGTCCAATTGTAACCAATTGAAGCGGTATTTCCCATTGAAAGCAATAGGAATTTAACCATTAATTCCCATTGGTCAATTGCAAATGTTATTAAAATAAGTAAACTAATTATTCTTTTCTATTAACAGATTTCCTATTAGGAAATCTCTAATTCTAACGAATAGTGATATTTCCCATTGAAAACAATAGGATTTTAACCATTAATTTCCATCTGTCGAGCATAACTCTTAGTCAAATAAACAAATTATCGATTCTTTCCAATTAATTAATCTAATTGAATATAAACTTTAAAAGATAAATAGCATAAAGAAAATTATCATTAAATTTGTTAATCGTATCGAATGGATGATTTTAACGAGGGGAGTCGCCGCAAGACGCGAATTCGGACCCGAAACTGTACTTGGCGGCGATACCGTAACGGGTTACCTTGTCTGGATGGGGGCACTGGCCTCCTTCTTTCAGTACACACACATCCCGCTGTCACAAAAACTTTGACAATCGACGCGAGCTCGTTGTCGGCGGCGCCGCACTCGTTTCGCGAGAGCACTGCCGCAACTTGGGAAGACTTAGTTGCGACACGAAATCGGCAACTCGGCCGTGTCACTCGAGGAGAGTGAACCCGATAAACCGCCGGATAACAGGGCGTTGCGAGAAGACGCGTCGTTCGATTTCCACGCCGGGCAAATGTTTGCAAGAAAGCCGAACGCGATAACTCGCGCAAATATTCTAGCGGCCGTATTTTCGTTTATTGCAATGACTTTCGAATAACGGCGATGAGTCACCGGGCGAACGTGAAAAGTGGCTTTACATGGACAATTATGCGCAGAAGCCGAGTCGAGAGGAAATGTAAGAGATGCGAGATACGAAAAGTCGGAGCGATAAAAAGTTCGGCCATTTTTTATTGGAAGCTATTGGAAAGTGAGAGAAGCTGTTTAGAGGCTGGGCGCTGAAAGTTTGTTATGTTCCGTGGGTTTTTTTTCTTTTTTGAGATGGAGAAGAGAAGACGATGCGACAGTAAATTGAAAACATAATAAAATATTATATGCAGTTTTAAAACTGCTGAAGTATAATATCGAGGTAAATTTTCAAAAAAAGAAAAAAAAAATAATAATAATAATAAAATAAAAACGTATTAAATTCAAAAAGTTCGAGTCATCAGATTAATACTTCACCTAGTTAACTAGTTTGATGTGAAAAGGGAATAGAAAATAAGTTTTTAGTGCACGATATATATATAAATGGAAATAACTATTAACAAATTAAAATCCGGTTCGATTGATATTTTACTTTCACATGTTTACGCATAACCTTTTTCTTATACTTTCTTATATTTAACATAAACTTTTTAAGAAATCGAGATTCGTTTGGATCGTTTTTATTTATTTTTAAATAACTTTTTATTTACTGTCGTAAAGTCATGAAGTGAAATCTGGTTGCACATTCAGAAAATTGTTTGCTTCATTTGACCAAATATTTCATTAATGTGTTCAAATATTTATCGAACTGAAATAAAATATTAGCGAGTAAACCAACTTGACGTAAAGAACTAAAACAAAATGGCAACGTATAAACTTTATGCTATATTTACTAGACCGATAACAAACGAGCACATCCATTTTATATTGTGAAATTTCTCATTACAGAAAAGAAAAATAGTGCCGATAAAAAAGAAACCACAAACCACAATTCCGCATAAAAATAACGCTATTAGCAGTAAAACACAATGTACAACTAACACATTTTTCTAGAAAAAATAAAAAGTGTAACTTGCAGATGACAAAAATGAATCTGTTCTGAATAAGAAAATTTACGCGAAGTGATAGCAATTCAGTCGTTGTGGAGAATTGCGACAAAGCTGTTTTTATGTTCAATATTAAATTGTGCAACTTTCCCCTTCGTTGAATGCGATATTTTTTTGTTATCGGTGAATAAAAGCCACGTTTTTACTTTGTAGCAGGCAACACACTTATGTCCTTTTAACCGACAAAACGGACCGAAACGAAAAACGACCTTCATAAACTGAAACATGTTGTTACTTCTAATTAGAAGCATTGTTAGACCAGCAAGACGGAACTTTTAAATATCCCAGTATGAGAACAAAACGAATTTTCCAGTTTGTGAACTCAAAAATTTAGAACCGCAAATGAAAAAGGGCGTTTGTGAAATAATTTTTCCATTGCAGCTCAAGGTTGCATTCAGATGCCACAATTATTCACGTTAACCCTATATATAACACGCTTGTCTGTCTGTATAATCTTACAAGGGTATCTTCGTCGATTTCACATTTCCCCTCGACTCCTTGATAAAAAGAAGAAAAAAAGTTATGCCAGAAAAGCAATAACCAAACACATCCAACGATTAGCAACAACGATAATCTTACTTTTGAACGTCACTCATGGAAGACTCTTTTGAATAGCAATTTTTACATACAATGGCAAGAGCAGCAGTAAGTTGATACTAAACTCTAAAACGGTAAAAAAAAGTTTACAAAAGATGTCTCGCAAAGTCCCACGCTTACTACTTTTGTGATGCCAATATTTTAACTCAACTTTTGTCAGATTCAAAGTCCTGAGTGTGCGATATTTGATTATGTTTGGCCTGTTCTCCACTTCTTAAGACGTTAGTCTCAGTTTATTATCATTATGAAATATCAGCCTCGATATTTCGTCACCTTAATCGAAGAACATTACTCGATTTGCAATAGTTGGTTAATGCGTTAACACATCAATATTAAATTAAAGGGACCTATAACATTTTTCGATTGATTTATGAAACTTTTTTCATAAATCAATTCACTATTATGCAGTTAAAAAAAGAAAAAAGTTAAGATAATGTGCCATTCAGTATCAAATCCCGAAACCTCTGAGAATTCCACTTTACATGTGGCATTGTTTTAAAGTTTTTTAGATTAATATTTCTAAATTTTTTGAAATTAGTTTATCAATAATAAACTATACTAAAATCCGTTAAATATTTTTCCCAGACTATTGGGCTATTGGGAAATTACAAAAAAAATAGTTTTTTAGGTATTTAAGTTTAAAGATTGACAGCTCACATTCCCGTTAATTTTTCGGAAAAACTTCGGGGATTCGCTTCTGATTTTTTTTGATGACAGAGCAGCCATTGATTTTCACGAGCAACGAGCAAATACGCACATCTGCGATAGATGGTTTGTTTTAATTGATCCAGAAATGATAACTGAACGCGAGCAGCTCGCGATTCGGTGACGTCATTCCACCGAGCGTTAATTAGGGTTATCAATTTCGACACGCACGAAATAGAAGGATTCATCATGATAGACGGATATGTATCCATCGTAAATGAAGTGTGCGTAGTACCGACTGATAGCAGATTTAACTCGAGTACCAAAGCAGAAGTAAGATTAGGAGCAAATGACTCCCCGATAAAATCGAAGGAATAAAACTGCAATGAAATTGTAGAAAATATTCACTTTGTCCAATTTACGGGAGGCTTTAATGGTTCTTATATGCAAGTGGTTTTATGAGGATATTGATTTCAGATGAGATAACCTGGAAAAGTAGACATTATTCCTGGATTTATCAGAGATTTCCCTCATAAATAAATGACTTTGGTTAAAATCGTAGAACTGATTATATCTGCCTGGAACTATTGTTTAAATGATGCGAATTAATATCCAAATAAATAAGGTTTGCATTCAAATAAACAAATCATCAAACTATAGTTCTTAGTGCGAATGTGCATTGCGAAATTGTGACTTAAAATGTAAAGCGTCTAAAAAAGAAAAAAACCAACGTTGTATATTAAAAACGTATTTATTTAGTTAAAAAAATCTTGTCAAGCGAGTACGTAACTTATACATAATGATAATACCCCGAGAAATTTACCCTCGTGTAAAACATTGCTTAACAGAGAACACAAGCAAGCCCCACAAACTCTCCTTCACAGTTCAAAACTTCGCCTCCCGAAGACCTTGATCCTGCAGTCACAGTCTCCAAAAATGGAGAGTACCAAATATCGATTATTCATCCCAAGGGAGTTACCGCTAAGAGAAACCGTGTTCGATGGTGAAGAAAGTGTGTTGATCCCGGCATGACGTTATCGTACCACATGCGTAAAATACTGAAAACTTGTTCTTCCTACCCAAGTCTCGACAGTAATGTTCAATAAAGTTCCTTCTTTTCCCAGTGAAAGTATAAAAATACGCCCTCTAACGCGAATTTCGTGACTAACCGTATAAAACCCGCAAAGGGTCGTTCCCAAACAATTATGTACACAAAGTATTTTACATGGACTCGGTGACCAGGTTTTCTGACGTTCCTTTTGTGTCTGCCTTTCGTTCTCTCGAGACTGTGGATGAATGTAACATTTCTTTCGAGCGGCTAATCGACCGAAGGACGGGAAAGGTCACGGATTAGTATAAATTTTGTCGAGTCGATTGCGAAGTATTGCACATGGAGTGGGTCGCCGTTGATCGCATCTCTCGTCATGTGACGTTTTTGTCTATTACTTCAACGCTTGTCTTCCCTCCTTCTTGCCTCGCAGTCCGGGCGCTCGCAGCGCTCTCGTCGGTACATTCAGTCGTCTGAGATGAAATCGATGCTTGTGTATCGATATCCCGCATTGTCTGCGCGCAACGCGGTCAATTTGTGTGTCAATGGGACGAAAATAACGCACCGAAATACAAAACATGTAACAGCTACTTTCATCACAAAACGACCAGTCGCAAGTACACGATTTCACGGCGTTCCGGGCAGATAACGCAATGTCGTTTTGAGTTATCGATACACGATTTTGGCGTGTCAGAACAGGAGGGACCCTCGTTAAAGAAATCCATTGACTCTGATTAATAAAGAGGTCAATAAAATAAATGTGGAAAAATTTCCGTTTGCCTTATTAGGAAGATACCCTATAGTCGAATTTCATTAGGGATACTTTAATGAAAAGTAATAGGGTATGGAATTATTAATTTCATGCACGATTCCCCCCTAATGAGCAATGCAATTTGATACCATTCAACAGGTAATTACGGGCAAAGTGATTCGATGTGATTCGCAATAACTATTCGGATTCAATGGATTTCTTAAAGGAGAACTCTCACAATCTGAACGCCTCGTTAATCCGAATGTCAGACTGATTGGTTTCATTTCACGTTCGGCTGGGAAGGACACTTGGAAGAGACTCGATCAAACTCGATCTTACATAAGTTCCCAAAGTACTGTCTGACTCAATAAAACTGTCCCAAAACAGCAAAATACGTGTATTTACGTACGAAACATATACGACAGTTACACGAACACTTATAAAAAAATTAAAACATAACTGCACATGAAACCCCGATTCACGCGATTGGTCCAACCCGATCACGTGGCACGTGAAGCCGTCTCACGTGCCACCGCAATTGATACTCCAAACAAAGTCGACCCAACTAGTCTCTCAATCCAACCCCCCATCCACCCCTTCCCTCAACCCGACCTCCCCGGCCCCTCTTCCAATTGGACGAAAGTCAGCACCTCCCCAGTCAATAAATACTCATCCCCGAGTCCCTTCATCCTCCGAAACCCTCCCTTTCCCGTCAGCGCCGGTCTTTCCCGGAGCTAACGCACCTGCAAAACCGAAAATTTCGTCCCCCAGTGCCTGGTTACTCGCGGTTACTTGGGCATGAAGAACTGCTGGTGCGCATGCGCGTTCGGCTGCGGGTGGAGGTTCGGGTGTGGCGGTGGCGGTGGCGGTCCGCTGCCGCGGGTGCCGGTCGCGTAGAGCTGCTGCTGGAAGTTGTGGAACTGCTGCGCGTAGTTGGGGTCGGACATGTTCGGGCTCGAGCCGACGAACGGGCTGTTCTTGAAGGTGGCGCCACCTCCGCCCATGCTGGGGGGCAGCGGCTGGCTGGCGTCGGGCGGCGGCCCCAGGCCCATCAGGCCCTGCTTGTTGCCGACGTAGACGCCGGCGTTCTGGCCGGGCATCTGCCCGGGGCCGACCATGTCCGGGTCCATGGATCCGCTGGGGAACATGCCGCCGCCGACCATGTGCTGCATACGCACGATGCTCGACTGCTGGCGCACGCCGGCCATGGGGTTGCGCATCGAGGGGTGCACGCCGCCGGGGTTCATCTGCTGCTGGGGCTCGAGCCGGGGCGAGCCGGCCATCCCGGGGGGCAGGCCGCCGGCCATGCCGGGGGCGCCACCGCCGCCGCCGGGGTTCATGCCGGTCTGCGGGCCACAGCCGTTGGGGAAGTACTGGAGATTGACGGAGGGCGGCATCTTGGAGTCGAGGCCGCCGAGCGGGTTCGTGAAGCGCTGGAGGAAGTCGAGGCTGGGCGGGCCGCGGGGCGCGTGCCCGACGTTCGGCCGCGCGGGTAAGTACTGGATCGTGTTGGGCGCGCTGGGCTTCACCTGCACGTTCGCGCCGTTGTAGGGGTTGCCGGCCATGGGCATGGACCCGTGGCCGGGGTGCGGGTGCTGCAGCGGGTGCGGGTGGCTGCTGGACATGAGCCGGTTGGGGGGCGCAGAGGACGAGGAGGTGGGCCCGCCGTGGCTGGGGGGCTCGCCGACGCCGCCGGAGTTCGCGTAGACCAGACTCTGCGGAGAGAAAGGGGTGGATTAGTTTTCGGCTTTTTTGGGGGGAGGGGGGAGGGGGTACGTGGGGAGAGTGAGCGGTTAGAGACTGCGAAAAACTAGAAATTGAGATTTGGAATAAATGTGAAGAATGAGACGTGATAACTATATTGAATTAATAGTAAGTATTTGTAATCACTCGTAAATTAAAGCGGCGGCAAATATGATTAAATTGGGTTAAATCGGAAGTCTCCTTTTTGATTCTGCTGCACTTTTTCATTTGCACATCAATACATTACTTACAATCAATTTTTTGACAAATATGCCGATTCTCATTCATTGTTACTTATTCCAGTTTGTTACAATTCATAAGTGTTCATCTGAGTTATGCTTCATTTTTGTCAGTAAAATTCAACTTGAATTCTTCTGTCATTTTTGAAAAGGCAATTTTTTTCTTATTTTCTTGTATTTATTTATGGT
>JABFPB010000392.1:0-40400 GCA_022817645.1 Ceratoteleas bidentatus
AATGAGCGGGCGGGAATGAGCGGGCGGAAAAGTGGCCCGCGGGCGCAAAATGCAATTTTGCGCCCTAGGGCCTTTTTCCGCCCGCCCAGTTTTCCGCCCGATCATTTTCCGCCCGAGGGCGGAAAAGAACCACTTTGCGCCCGATATGCAGGCACGAAAAAGTTCATTTTTTGTGCAGGTAAGACAAAAAATTAATTAATTTTCGCATGAAAGTGGGTCAAATGAATGTTGATATTTAATTATTAAATAATAGCATTTTTAGTTTAGCTAACAAAAGCAACTTGTTTCATATCGATACTTATCTGAAATATACACTAGAAACAATTGGTAAAATTATTTGGCAGATTCAACCAAACGACTTCGACCAAATCGTTTTGTTGTGTTTAAGCTGAAACAAGGTGAATCGAAATAATAACAAAGTAAAATCAGCAGCATCTAATCCAACAAAATATATTTATTTGTTTTAACTCGGATAATTCCCTGCATGTAAGTGGCATTGTATGCCCAAAATGTATAATACGTAATGGAAGGCATAAAGGGGATTATACGTGAAAAAGGAATCTAATGTGGCAGTGGAACTAAATAGTTGATAATATGTAGGGTACGAAATTAGGGTAGATAATGTGTGGTAGATGGAATTGAAAAGAGTTGAGTAATAATGTGAGTAAAATAATTATTAAGGTGATGTAAAAATTAGGCTGCCACGGAGTTACTCTAAACTTTAGTAGATACATAACTGAAGCTTTGCATTAATTGCAAAAACCATGAAAACAAACTTCTATTTTTTGTTTTTATTTTGTAAATTACTATAAAGGTAGCAGGATTTATAAAAATAAAACTGAATTGCTTACAGACAAATAAATGAAAAAAAGTAAAATAAAATCGTAAACGCGACCGGAGCGATCGCTATGATCTAGTTACTGTAAAATTTCGTATTTTACTCATGATATTAAAACACATTTAAGCTATTGACTGATTAAAATTAGGTTAAACTAAGCGGAGTTCGACAAATATTTTTCATTGCCTTTGACGTTATTTTTCGACAATTTAAAATGAAAGTCGCGTTTTATTAAAAGCGATTTTTAATATTATCATATTCCCGGTAAAAGTGACTGTAACTGATAGTTTTATATTACACCCAATTATTTCAAGTAACTTTTTCATAGTTTCGAGCAAAATTGAAAAAAAAAATGTTAACTGCGTTTAAATACATCGCTGTCCCACATTTTATACCGAAAAATTTCGGGGCGGTGTTCGTTTCACTAAGAAATTACGAACGTATATATCACGAACAATTTAAAAAGATCGTATGTGGCTTATACGATTTACATAATGCAGCCAATATGAGCTTACAAAAAGCATTGCTACGTTCAACACAAAATTTGTTCCAGTTAGACTTTAAAGGGAAAGATTTCAAACGGAATTTCAATTAACTTTCATTACATAAATATTTTAATCATCATATTTTACAGCCTTTTACCCAGCATACTTCAAATTGCCCCGATGACCCGATTCCCTACAACCATATATGAGATCGATGAATATATGTGAACCGCCTGCAAAATTCAAGCCGCAAAAAAATGTAATAACCAAATTACCATTTTTTTCTCAGCGTCCCCTCACCTAGCCAATTTCGTACTCCCACATCATACGCACTACATAAATTGAGCACGTAAACAATCTTATTCGCAAAATCACTGAAATCGCAAACTCTGTCTCTGTCTCCCAGCTTCAGTTCCGATTCAACGGGTACCCCGAAAACCATAGTTCGGGATGACCTGTACCCCAGATCTTGCAACTTACCTTCAATACGGCGATGCACCGTCCCACGATAACGTCATCGCTTACGTTTTCCATAACGCAAGCAGCCTCGCCGGCCACGAGGGCCAGCAGCACGGGTGCTTTGTATAAATTCCAAAATAAGAAAAGTTCCCCGCGAGACGCGGTGGTGCTTCCAACGTGGCCAAACAGGTTCGCTGTCGGATCCCAAAAAATACGCTCGAAGCATAGTACTACCTGCAAGCAGAAGAAAAATAAACTATTCCTTTTGCCGCGAAAAAGGATGGCATGAAAAGGAGGGCAAAAAAACGCGACGCGCGAGGAACCGAGGTTAAAAAAGAGAGAGAGCGGGGGGGGGGCAAGGCACACGGGATAAAAAACAAGCTCTTAGCATCGATTTTACGTTACTTACGTATGCGCCCTTGCGAGTGTTGGTGTGTACGTGCGGGTACATACAAACCAGCACACAGGGGACATTACACTTTTTCTTCCGATATTCGCGGCGAACCGAGGAACACCTCCTGATAAGAGTACTCTTCCTTGGTTAGGTGCTTTTGCGCTACAAAAATATTACCGTTTCATTACGGCCGCGCAAACGAATTAAAGGCATTCCGCCTCGCTATGAAAAGACATTATCAGTTGTTATCTTTTTCCAATCGGCGAATCGGAAAGAGATAAAACACGGTAATTTATGAGAACTCGATGCGAGTGTCCGTGAATTATAGCCGGTGCATAAAAACGGGACACAACTTTTTACTCGCGAAGTTTAAACATTCGTTTCCGAAAAAACGCAAGGTTAAAGGGGGAAAAAAAGTAAGGACGCGCACGATAATTCATCATTGTTTGTTGCTGGGGCTGGCGGGGGGCCGGCGGGGGCGGGCACCGAAATCGCCCAAAAGGCCTCGCTGCTTTTTCGAAACTTTCGTTTTAAGGTCCCCGGCGCGGTCGATTCAACTTTGCCGGGGAGTTATGATATTGAAATGAATCGAGATGTGACTCAAATGGAAATTAACGGCGTTGGGCGGGATTTATCGCGGGGGCGGGGGCGCAGGGCCACGGACACTTAAATTTAAGCAGCGATAAACTGCGTTATTTGTCGTCGTTGTAACTGTATTTGAGAATTATGATGTTGCGAATGCCGTTCGGCATTTTCTTTTTGCGCGCATTGCGTAGTATATCAAGAAATGCGCGCGATCATTTTTTCGCGATTGACTTAACAGCGCGCCCGGCGATTTTTCATTCCCAACTGTTGAATTTGTCTTTGCGGCAAAAACGCGGCTCATTGTGCCGCTGCCTTTTTTTAACATTCTCCGCGAGAGTCGAGCCGAACAAACTTCGCGGCGAACTTGCGTTATGGAAATTCACGCGGAACCCCGGTGTAAATAAAAATTGACAATGCGCCGCGGCAGCACTAAGTAAGCGTTTTTGTACGCAATTTATGCGCGACGCGATTTGAAGATGTTAGTTTTAATTTGAAATGCTTTGGAGCGGGGGCACGCGCAACTTTATCACCCGTTATTTCTGCGGCAAAAGTTTGCTATTCCGACGAAAAATATTGTACTTTATTGTGCGCCGCTCAAAGTTTCATTGCCGGTTATTTTTGCGCGAGCGGCGCCGACTTAAGTTCGACTGACTTCGCGTATTGAAACAAATTGGGATGCGATACGAATGGAAATTAACGACTCCGGAAACTCATCGCAAATACTCTTGTTGGCTGAAAAAAATCGTTCGGCTGGCGAATGAGATCGTGCCGTGGATCTGAAAGTCGGACGGTGTTTGTGGCGCGGGCGCGTAATGAGCCGGAATTTTTAATCTCGAAAATTCAACAACTTGCGATGAATTTGCGACACTTGGAGGATGAAAAGGAAAATGAAAAGCCGGACTTATTTTGCTGTGCCTTTCAAATTGTAATTTTATGAATAGTTGAGGGGTCGGGCGGTATGTAGGACGCGCCGAAGGACTTTTCATAAAAGGACACGGAAATATTTCGTCACCTTTTTCGGGCGAATTAATAATGCTTTTAATAAAAATGAGTTTTCCGGATGATATCGTGTATAATGGTCTTTTCAACCTGAAGCAGAGATAATATTTTTCTTGACAGAAGTTGAAAGAAGTGGGTAATGAAAGTCACTTAATTGCATCAGTGCTTAGAGGGATACTCGTAGCTGCCGTAAAGAGAAGTAATGAAAGATGTGTCGACACTTTGTTAAACCGATTTGATTTCATTAACGAGTCTGTTGCAGTGTTTATTGTATTTAGGGAGTTATGATCGTGAAATGAAGTTATCAATTTGAACGTTGCACTTTTATTGACGCGGGAGGAAAATGTTTGCGTTATATTTTTAATTTATCGCTTTTCTGTGTCGAGCGTCGCTTTTACGACTTCCCGATGATCAACATTACGCCCGCTGATTAATAAGCATTAATAATATTTTCTCATAACGCACGCTATGAATTTTAACTATTGCATTCAATTTAGCAACAGTTGTTTCATATAGTCATTACATATTTTTCGTTCCATGCAGTCATTCCGACGCAATTAAACGCATCTGTCGTGCTCTTTTCATTCCGGGTTTTGCAAAAAATTAATTACGTAGGTTAAATCCTGGGAATAGATAAAAAGCTGCAATTCTAGCGCTCCCCAAGTTGCTTCTTCTTATTTTCGTTTTCTAATCGCTTTTTACTTGCTTTTTAACATTTTATTCCAATCGTTAAAACAAGGCATTTCGTGCCAGCAAATGAATGCTAAATATATGCAGATACGAACAATATTCGCGAATTTCAATTCTTGTTATTTGTTACGGTATTCCAGTTTTAATTTATACAATGTAACAGATGTTTGGCGAACTATAATTAATTAAAGAGTATAAGAGCACAACGAAATTATGATTGCACGGATTATCACTTTACATTTAAATCCATAGCTGGCTTCGTCGTTGTACGTTTTAATATTAAATGTCGTAATGCACTGCCCCAGAAAAACAATTATTTTAGAGCGACTTTGAAATATTTCTCAATTACGTATTTCTCAAATTATTTTAAAATAATCTTACCATTTGCTTATCCATTTCTTTTCTAATACAAGTATTTTTAATAAAGTCAGATGTATATTTCAGAGAGACGAATACCGTGAGTCGCTAATAAAAATTGATATTTAAAATTACACAAGTTTTAGATATCGGAATATTACACCATTGTAGGTGAAAACTATATTTCACCGCATATATAAACTTGCAGTTTTACACGTTTTACGTATAATTTTGCATATTCAGTATAATACTATGAAACTCCGTGACAGCCATGAAGTTGTAATCTCCATGACAATCATAAATGTTATTTAGTTATGAAGTTCGTGAAAATTTACATATATTATATATTACATAATTAAGTGTAAAATTTCACTTATTGTATAATGGTATACTACTAAATATTAGCTTTTTGCCGCTACAAAATCAGTGTAATTTTACACGGATTCCTATCATTGTATATTATTATTAAATTACTGTCGGTGCTCAGAGGTGCTACTGATTTAGCTTAATATCATCAAGCACTATACTGATAAACACTAGTTAATTTCCCGTAAACAAATTATATGAGGAAATTATAGCGATAAACAAATGAGACAAATTATTAAACCGTGAGACGGCAAAAGCTTGTAACATACAAATTTCCACCACCGTAAGGTAATGGAAATTTGGACATGTGGCGCAGCGTCGAATTAAATGCAAGAAGTTTGAAGAACGTAACTATGGCTCGAAGTGGGAAGTTAAGATTAGATTTTACTCATTCCAGTAGTAAATATGCTCAAAATTAAGAGTATTCAACAATTTAAAGAGAATAATTAATAACATCAGTAGTCGGAATTATTTAAAATAATAATACGCCAAAAACATTTCACAAAAATGTTTGTGGAAAAACCTACGCAAACAAAACGGAATGGCGCAAAGAAAAATAAGCTTAGAGATATGAAATCAGAATTTTCATAATAATAATTTTTTTAATAATCTTTTTTAGTCGTCGAATATTGCGTGATGTCTACAGAACTTTTTTCAGTTACTATTTGCAGTACGTAATGAAAATATTTCAATTACTTGCCACACTGTAACCCTCAATCAGTACAGTTCAATTATTTTCCTACACATTTGATTAGTGAATGGGGTTCATTAGTTGCAAACGTTCTCATGTAATCTGCAGCAGAACAAAAAAGTCGCGATATTTAACCGTTTCTTAATAGGACAGGGCACATTCTGGTGCAAGAGATGTTTCCAACAGTTAACGAGAACAGGAACAATGACACATAGAAAGGTAATGAGCAGGACATTTGACAGAGGAGGCGAGGGATAAGGACGATGTGATAGTTCACTAACTAATTACAGTGTTTGACGCCGAGTGGTATGATCTGCCGAAGTTGCCAATTAGCTACGGAAATTGATTTCATTAATTTTGCCGCTTATTACTTGTATAGGTGCGAGGGGATGCACGTAAGAGCGGGCCGGAATTCCGGCGAATCCCAGGAATTTGTTTTTGAATTTACGAAGAGCAGCCGAATTAGAACGACTGCGCTCCAATTTTATGAGATCAATTTCGGCGTGGGAAATTCAAACATGTGTTGATTCCGTAACAATCTGTAGCGCTGAAAATTGAGATTACTCCAATAAATTAAATACATCGGATCCGAGTGCACGCTTTTGCAGCCTTGTAATTGTTTTTCGACGAAAGCTCAACACCGATAGCGTTTTTCCGGTTTTTTCGTACTCCGGGAGAATGTTCAGTATTTAAACAGACGACAACACTTTTTTCCGAGTGACACGGTGTTTGCATGATTTTCGACGTGTTGTTTAATTAATGCATTAATTAAGGTTTTTTTAACGTTTGTTGAGAAAAACGAATTTGATTGGAGAAAAATCTAGCCGCAACTTTGCGAAATCCATTTCAAGTTTGTATCCTAACAAATACTGTCTTGTTTCAAAAAATATACCGTTCAAATGAAAATAGATTTCTTTTTTTAAAGGATATCGTCGATTTGAAATAGTTTTTGTTTTAAAATGAAATGTCAATATTTGCTTGGTTGGGAATAAAGATTCGTTATTGAAATAATTGTTAAAAGATGAAGTTAATATTTTATGCAATAACTTGAGGGTGTTTACATGTTTACGATTGGTTACCTTCGTTAATATTAATTTGTCAAGCGAATAAATTGTATTCCATTTACCAGTTATGTGGAAAAGCTGACAAACATTTGTGTTGTAAAATTCAAGTCCATTTACAAACAATATTTATATAGGACATTGGTTTGGTTTAAATAAACAAACGGTGATGAGAGGTATTATAAACACGTTTTACTTTACATAGAGTTATTGTATTATTGAGTTCATAAATACGTTATTTTCTGAATGTGCTACTTATCAATCGTAAATACACATTTTTAGTACGAGAAGCATAAATATCACTGTGTTTCCGTGCTTGTTTTCGTCCAACTTGTTCGTGACGAAAGTACATTTCTTGAATTTTTTATGCCACTTAGATGAAAATACTGCTGGATTTCATATACGAAACCAGCAAATTATTTTGGCAATCTTATGTTAGGAGTGTACCTATTTAAGTCACATACAGAAATTCTACCGAGTATCTCATCTCTGCCAAGTTAAAAATGTCCTGGAACTGTAGCTTGACACATTTAAAAAGGACTGTTTCGAATATACTGCTTTTTCGTGAAAAACAATAATCATTAACAATTGTTATTATGATTTATTTTTACAGTGAACTCTGCTATAATTTTTCAAAGTTCACTTTTTGTAATTTATTAACAAACAAGAATGTATTTTTAAATAAACTAGGTATTTATTATAAATTGGGAGACGTATAATAAGAATTAATAGATCAAGTGGTAATTAATGAATAATGTATTTTATGAAATTTCAAACGAGTTGAAGGAACGCAAGGAATTTCTCCTGTGACATGACAAATGGTAACCTTGCTATAAATCCGGGTTGAACTCAGTTACGTACTATCTAACAATGTAACCGTTAGTCGCGTTTATATTTATATAAATCGATTGTGAGTTTTACCTCTAGTTAATTAAACTATTTCGTGGAATAAAATATTGTGTGGAAGAAATGATAAAGGACTGCAAGAAAAATTACACCTCTATTTGAACTAGTAAATTACTTTTTTGCGAATGAACTGTCGAGTAAACTATCGTTCATGCAAAAAGTAATGGAATTGAAGCACAATGCTCGTCGCACGTAACAAAAGGTGTTTTACATTTAACAAAATACATTCCTTCAGAAAACAAGATAATTTTTCAAAGTACACAATTCACTTCATGATTCCAAGTACGTGCTCGAAGTCTGAATTGAAAAGGCATTTAAATGTAGGTACCAAGTGAGATGTATAAAAAGGAAAAGGCAAATGTCTTTCGTAAAAACGGTTAATATTTCTACCTTTGCTTAACGGATTTAATGAACATTTCGAGTAAGGTATTATCTTTTCCATCAGATTTGCAAATATTAATTAACATAACAATTTTTACTAAAGCCATAGCAGAGCGTATTGAAGTCAAATAAACGTCATAAAGTAGTCCGCCGTGAACCGGCTGATCTTTTGAAGTTGTTAATTAATTTTCGACAGTGTTCTTCAGTCATCGCTGAAGTAAATTCCTTTACGTATTATGTGCACATTAAAAACAATCACTTTGAAGTCATCCCAAAAACTTTTCACGAAGCAAATAGTTTTATTTCTACACACGAAACTGATCTGGTCTTAAATTCCAATGAGATTTCCTTAACAGTTATTTCTATATAATTAATTCCCGTCACAATTCATCTCCAGTCTAATGCAGCAGTTACCCCGAAAAACAGTTTCGGCAAAACATCGCTCTAAAAGCAGTGCCGTGAAGATGGTCTGAATCGAATTGTTGTTTAAAAACCGTGTTTTACTATTACGGAAACATTTCGAAAATGGCGCGACAAATGATCACTCACCGGCAAAGCACTCTCTGACTTAAGGACTGTTTCACTCGACATTTTTCTAAATATAATTTCATAAATATAACATCAAGCTGTTTCGACGAAAAATAAAATATCATCTCAAACGTCTTGCCGTATTTCTATAGCATTCGGCACACAGGCACTAAGTGTCTCTTCAATCCCGTGATGCTCTCTAAGGTTTTCGCGGATTCAACACAATTAATTTCTTTCTAAGGAACACAATTGCAGACCAAACAGCGATCTAAAATATAATGCGATAAAATTGGAAAAAAAGTCGACGACTCGGGCGCCCTTAAAGAACCCAGATAATTTTTCAAAGTACACAATATACTTCATAATTCCAAATACGTGCTCGAGGTCTGAATTGAAAAGACATTCAAATGTAAAGTGCAAGTAAGTGAGTAAGTAAGATTCCGAGGAGGAAAGAAGCGGGGGGAGGAGGGGGGCAGGAGAGGCGGACGAGGAGAAGCGGGAGGGGCGGCGTAGAGAGAAAATCATACCTTGTTGAGATTGCCAAAACCAAGTCGCTGGATGGCTTGGGCTTTCCAGTCAGGAAGAGGTGGATTGAATGTTACAGCCGAAGGCGGTTGGGAGGCTTTCAGCACGCCGAGAGGAAGCGTGACGAGAACGGCGTCGGCTTTATAAATGGTGTGATTGGAGTGAGGACTCCGAGAAGGTGTTGCCCATACTTCGACCCCATTAGGTCCGTATCGCACCGCTTTGGCCGCGATATTCAGCCGGATATCTAGGCCTTCCGAAAGGGCCACGGGGACGCACGAATATCCATTGCGAACTGCAAGCATAAATCATTGAATAACTCTGATTAATAGCAGTTCAAAATCTCTTCAGTCACTCGGTTATAAACTCCACCGCACCTAACGGCAATTCAACACAGCGCCGTCGCGTTTCAAAGAACAAAGATGGAGACCCAATTTATTGTTTCGACGTTTTGTCGGCGCCCGCGATTCAATGCGTATTAATTCGCGCGACATTTCGTCACAATTGCGAGTGCTTTACGTGACGACGCGTGTTTACCGTGTTTCTAATTAAACGCGCGCAGTCGCCATGTTGGTTCTTTCCAACAAACATTGCTTTGCGCGTAAAAATTGATCGCACGGATTTCCATGAATCGCGGCGAATTACTTGTCTTAGGCAAAAATATCGCGCCCCGGATTGCTAAATAAAAGCACCGCTCGCTGCAACTATGTTGCTTTTTAGTGCGCCGAGCGGCAAGTTTTATCATAGTTGCTTCATAATATTTGCATTTTCACGATATTTGTAGCGTTTTTATTACTGCATTTCCTCTCCACTTCCCCGACGGGCTCCCTTATTTGATATTTTTCGACTGGATGTTGTTTCTTATGATGCTTATTTACATACGTTACGGTGGACACACCCCCTGCGCGTATCTTTTGCATATTTTGAGGTGCAATGATTAAAAGCACGCATCCCCTGTTTATACATAAAATATTATGTATATGCACATTATATCGTTATTTACGTTAATGCTTTGAGACTTGGCGTTTATTTCACGCTTACTTGAAGACAATAAATTGACGAAACAACGACGCCGAGGTGTTCCAAAAGCATGTTCAACAACAATATTTACATTTCTATTAGGGTACAGAACATTGACTGATTATGATCTGAACATTTTTTACACGGGAAAAACTTACTTCTACATCAACTTACTTCTTATGCTAAATCCAATACTTATAATATGTTGAGACATCGGTGCTGATTGAATATCTGTTCATATAACGTGGAAATAGAGTTAAGGTTAGGGTATGTGTTGTTTCCACTCATCATAGATATTAATTTAGCAGATTAATTTAACTGATATTGAATCAGCATCAATGCCTCCATATTGAACTTTATGTTAATTTAGCATCAAAATTTTTTCCCGAATATGTTTAATTCCGTGGTGTTGCTCATTTTTTCCCATTTATTCTTAATATTAATAACGTAATTGATTTTCGACATATTTTTAAAACATTATGCAAAAACTTGTAAAATTGTTTCATTTATCGTAGCAAAATTCTAGAATATCTAAAAGTAAGTTTCGGATGCAAATGTCATATCATTCGTTAACGCCAGATTTGCGAATCTGACCGAACCCATTTTGTTATGAATCCACTGCGTTGACCAAATTCTACTTTGACCAACTTTTGAACTCTTAGGATAAGGACTTCGAACAGAGTCCTGACTAGTGTAATTTCAATGTCTATCAGAGAAGTTATATGTATACAGGAACTAAGAAACTACGGAACTCAACTCCAGTCGTCTCCATTTATACGAACTCGAGACATTTTCGGTTCAATAGGTCAAAAAGATCTCGTCGAGTTACAGCAGGTATTTGTGCGGGGTAATTAATATTTCCTAAACCCGGAATCGTACTTCGTTGTCATATTTGCGCGACCACATTAAACTGTCGCTCGATAAAATGACAACATAATCGAAACAAAAATGGCAACGCATACGTACCGCGCCGATCGCGGGTTCCGATTTAATAAACGATAAGAATTTATCGAGTGGGATCACGACGAGTCACAAAGAAATTATAATCATGCTTTGAATTATTCGAGCAAGATAAATTCCGAAATAACCCAATAACAATGCGACACAGAATTATTGTCATACGGTATCGCGGGAATAACTAATTAGGAAATTGGGCTTTTACAATGACTACTTATAATTAAATTTTAGTAGCGCCGTAATGATAAACGGCAAATATTCATAAATTAAATAAAGTGTGCCATTTTACCTGAATGAGCGTATTAACAATATCACCTTTGTTCATTCGAACGTATTAAATTTACTAGGAAACATCACGGCGGGAAATAAAAGACTAATTGTTCTGATTATGCGGTCAGTTTCAATGTGTATCATCCGAAAATGATTCTGTAATGCGTTATAATCGCTCAGCGCAAGTTATTAAACCATATGAACTGCTGTCAAGACAAATAAATGGATCGCGCCGGCGGATAATAAAATAATGAATTGTAAACATAAATCATTGCAGCGTTGACAATGCCGGCGCTGTGTACACGCGAAATAGCAAAAACATTTTGCCACGCGTGATAATGGCGAAATCAAAGTTTCGGCTGGACGAGTTTTCGATTTCGGATATATATATTTTGTATGCATAGAAATGACGCGGTATCATTACAAAAACCTATTCCGGGGAAGCGTTTCATCATCGGGCTACGCGCGGCAAAATATAGCCCGCGCATTTTCCGTTGCCCCGCGTTTTCCGACTCCGCTTTCGACCTTTTTCGTTTCAAACAAATTATAATCTGTCAACGGCGATATTTTCTTCCGTCCGCGTTACACCGCTAATAATGAAAATTTGCACTCTATATTACCTTTATCTCGCGCGCCGCACAATGTCCTCGTCTTTCACGCGGATTCCCCCCTCCCCTTTGCCGCAGCTGAAATCTCCGCAGTCGTCCAAATTTCTACCGCACTTTTCCGTTCCGCGCGTTTTAGCAGTATTTTAATACTGCTTATCAAATAACTAAATTGCGGCACTGTTATTGCACAAATACTATATTATTATTACAAATGGCGGAAACGAATCGTCAGAATTAATCATTTGTTGTGCACGGAGCCAACGACGAGCCACTCGATAATTTAATGCGCCGCGGATAAATAACGATAATCTGCTTTTTTGCCGTCGCCGAACGACAACCATGATCGAACTCGAACGCATTAATCCCCGATTCCTCTCGATAGCAACTTTCGGATATTTATACACGCGTCTAATCTTTCGCGGAACATCGCCCCCGGAACTTCGCCGACACAATGTTTTCGCGACAATAATTTACTTGTGCGGAGTAAATCACGCGGCGGAATCACGGCGGAGCATATTTTTATTTGAGCACGTCGCCGCGGCGATAACTCGGCGGTTGCTTTAATATTAATTTGATAATTTGGATTATCGCGGGATTTAATCCCAGAATATTTTCTCCCTTCGCCGTATCATTATCTCCGTTACGTGCCCGCTATTCTAATGCCTTCATATTTGGACCGTCGCGCGGTACCCTCGGAACACTTCCGAGTCAATATTGATATTACGTCGTTTAATAATTGAATGATTAATCCTTTTAAATCCGCTGCCGCGAGGGAAATCGTTTTTTGTTATGAAAATATCGTGACGCCGTTCGTTTCAATGTCGCGCCGAATCGAAACATTTTTTCGGAGGATCAATACAAAAATGGACGCGAATGCGGGTTGTTAAGAAAGATTGTTTCGCGGCGTTGATTTGGTTACGTTTTTGTGGAGTTTTGAAACGAAACTGATTGTGGATTGTCTGCTATTTTGCTATAAAATTTTAACGATTTTTTAGATGATCATTTTGATGCAATGGTTGTAAACAAAAAAGGTTGTAATATATAAATTGTTCAGAACATAAACTTGCACTAATTAGTTACTGACTGACGTAGACAAATTTCTAGATTACAGTTGAATGTATCTGCTAGACAAGACATGTGTAGTAAGTTTGCATCGTATGTCAGATCTGACGTTGTGTACGAAACAAACAATACCGAAAGGTTAGTTTGCCGACGATTATATTATTTCTTCTTATTCTGAATATGTAAAAACTTTGCCATTTAGGGTCGTGTGCAAAGGGAACCTTCACAGTTTCCTTTTCATGATTGAAAGGAAATCTTTAATTTCAAAATTCAGGTTCATCGTTGAAAGTTCTGTTTGGAAATTAGCGAATGGGAGAGTATGTTTTCAAAATGAGAATAATTCATTGGTTTTTATTAACAGTCATTCAATCATTTTGCATGACACATATGAAATAGCTAGATTATGAAATTTTCGTTACAAAGTCCATTAGTTTTCATTAATAGTTTGCGTTCCGCAGCTGGAATTCTCTGACCTGGGAGATTGTTTGACACTAGTGATTTTCCACTAGACTTACTCATTTATCAAGCATAATACATTTCTACATTTTGGATCATTTATATCTTTCGTCTGCTCTTCTCTGTCTATTTTCTTAAATCTGAGAAATCCTAGGAATTATATACTAATATTAAATTGTAGATATAAACAGTTGAAAAAAACGTGGTCTTCATCTTGCAGTAGTTTTTTGAAGTAAGGAAAAAAAGTATGATGACGACATGAAAACTCTGGTAAAAGTGTTTTGGCGAAACCGAACAACTTTACCGTGTAATTTTCCAAGAACAGATAAATAAAATCTTGGCTCGTCGGATTGCTGCCACAACCTTGAGATAAAAATCTGATCCGTTCCATAACTGAAAAAACGTTGAACAGAAGATATTTTCAACAACCATATTATGCCAATGTCAGTCCAGTAGAGTACCGCCAAGTAGGTCTGATATTTCCCATCTATCGGCATTTAATTTATATCGTATTAATGTATTTGCATGATAAATGATTATGTAGTGCAAAATAGTACCGCGAATTGAATCATGCGGTAAATTGTAGCCAAGCTAATCGAATGGTGGGCATCAGTATGATTACATACAGTAATACGCGCAGACGCGCAAGATAATTATGCAATTTGTTGGATAAGATATTAAATTTGTTTGATGGTAATCATAAGAGCACACTTGTGCAATTTAAACGATCGCGCGCGATTTGGAGCAATCCCCGGGTGAACCCGTGTTAATAATTTTGCGCAAAAAACTTGTTTGTCGGTATGCGTGCCAAATTCCGATATAATTCGGCGGAAATTTATAGTGCGAGAGATTCTCTTTTCTTTGGTCCTTTTCGAGAATAGTAAATGTAGTTTTAAGTAAATTGCACTTTTATCGGAGAAACATAAAAATTGGTTGATACAGTTTACTTGATAGCTCTGAAATGTGCTAGCTTTATGGGTTTAACGTCTAAAATAAAACTGTACTTATCACTCGAAAGTTCAAAGCATTAGATTATACGGGCAAAATGTTGGACGACAAATACCCGCGCGAGATATTGCGTTGTGTGAATAAAATAAGAGTGTTGGTGCGAAATAATACACGTTAGGAAGAAAAAGGTCACATCACCGACCAGTAATCGTTTTACAAACACAGCTCTCGATCAAACGGAACGCGATAATTTAGTTTTCTGAATGGAATCTGGTTCGCAATTTTTGTAGATTAATGTCCCTTGCAATTAGTGTGATGAAAGGAAACAGTGACAGGCTATTTTCGCCAAATGTATGCCATTTCAAGATTATTTGTAGATAAAATAAACAGTCCAGCTGATGATTATGCGAAAAAATTTCCAGGGTAACGACACGTAGAATGTGCATTAATTTCATGCTAGGTTAACCATTTACGAATTCTCACCTCAGATCACAATTTTTTAGCAACGATGTTCCACGTGAATATTAATAACGTCAATACCATTTATCGCGCAAAATGATGAAAAAAGTTGTGCATTTTTTCATAAAAGAATTCGGGTTAAAACGTTGACTCTCACGATTAACGGATAAATTAGTTTTCTAGGTGAAGCGAGTATAAAATCAATTATCGGAAAATATGACCGAAATTTTGAGTTACATTCGAGATTTAAACAAATATGTAAATAATATGCTCTATAGCCTTTTTTGGAAAGATTCGTTTAAATAGCCTTGAAGTATTTAATTTTGAAAACATTGCAATCACAGTGGCAGTTTAAAAAAAGTATGAAGTGACTTTTCATGCGCGCATATTTCACGTCAATTTTAAAAGTAATTTAGTAGAATAATTAAGTGTCTTTCCGCATCTGGTTGAATTACTTTTTTTAGCTTACCGAACATGACATTAAAATCTTCATTTTTAAGCGAAAAATTGTACACGTTCTTGAGTGTCATAACGCAGCCTCTTCACCTTTTAGTATAGGAATTTTGTTAATGCCTAAGGATATTTCTGGAGACATATTTAACTATGCAGGTAAATATGTAATAAGTACTCTCTACGAATGTAATTACTGCGTAGGAATATGTAATAATTTTATTCTACATATAATGTTTGAAGTGTATTTTAGTTAGTTAATTTGCGCTGCAAAATTTATATGTAAAAGGAGCGCGAATTTCGACGCAGAAAAATTAATTAAATATTTACGACATCAAGAAATTGTGCGATAAAGCCTCGAAATATTAGTTGGGTTATACGAAAAAGTTGCGCGACATTTTTCTCTCGCTTGTATTAGAATTCGGTATTGCCGTTTTTATAAAACAAAATAGTGTTTATATGAAACACAATAGTGTATGTGGAATATAATTTTTCAAATATAATATTTCATTAATTTCAATTATTAATTAAATTAAAATACGAATGCTACATTTTGTTTTTGATAATTCTACTTAAATTAATGTTTTAATCAAAATAAAAACACTTCATTATGTAAAACTTTTAAATACATCATTGTGTAGTATAAAAATATAAATATATAGTACAGGTATAAAGAATAGTAAATATATGCAAAATATATTTCTAGTCTTAAAATGAAAACTTCTTTTTATCTTTATTTCATACAGCACATCTTCCTTAAGCACTCATGTCGTCTTCTACCAAGCCGAACCGTGACGAAAAATAGACATGCTCTTGCAGTGACATTTTGCAGCAACTTAAATACCAAGCTTACGGTACTTTAATTGAAACAAATTACTCGTCTCCATTAACGAAATGGAGGCAAAATAGTGTTATAATGTATTTTTGTAGATGTACACAAAGCACGTGTCTTAACTTTATAACTTAACTTCCAAACTATCAAAAGTTCTACCGCAATTTAGGCTAAGTATAAGACAGTGTTATTAACAAGAGAATGTGAAAATTGCAACAATTTATAATACCACATGTTGAGTTAAGAATTTCCGACACAAATTAAGTGTACTCTCAACCCTCTCATACACTTTTCCGTCCCGAAATATAACATTCAAGAAGACCCAGCCGCGGTATACCGAAATCCACATTCTCCTAACTTACTTCCCCCTTTATCCTCATTTCTTTCACTTCTCCCTCCGTAAATAATGCTCCATTATCAAAACACGAATCTCCCGAATTCCCGGATCACCGCTTCGCTCGAAAACTACATCACAATGACGAAACCGTAAAAGTACCCCAACCGCCGCGATCCCGAAATTGCATCGTCCGATAGATCAGTCGCGCGGCGCAAAGTTTGATGAAACGAATTTCATGTAACAGCGGCCAACTGACCGTGTCATTAATTCGACGAAAAAGTGGCGAGCAAGTAAACCGCTACGACTGAACGGAAGTGAATACGTGAAAACCGGATAAAAAGCGTCGCCGGGCAAGAAAGTTCGCCGGGAACGTCTACGCCGGCCGGAGATGACAATCAATGCGGCGACCCTAGGCCGGCAGCCCTTTTTCCCGTGCGTTTCGTATCAGCGTTTATCTGTCTGGATCTGGGCGGCGGCTAATTTCCCCGTAGTTCATCTTCGGGTCGCGCTCCGTCATGCGGCTGGCGACATCGCCGAAACCGTGCAATCTTTATTACACGTTCCATTACAGCGAGCCCATTACCCGACATTCCGCCGTCGCCCCCGAATTTGGCAGGCCAACAAGATATTAAAGACATAACCACCCTCTAACGTTCCGGTCGGCATCACCGGCAGTTGACAAAAGACGAGCGACGAGGGTGCGCAAAAACGCCGCCGAGTTATTTCAATAGCGCGCGGGTCGCGGGGAAAACAAAACGCGAGATGGAGAACAGGAAAACGGCATGTAATATAAGGACGCCGACTTCTCGCTTGGAATATGACGCGGCGCGCGATAAAACGAGAACAAATAAATTTGGCGAAGAATGCGGGAGGATACTCGCGTTGGGGAAGCCCTTTGCTCTTGTCCCGGCATTGACCGCGCGCCAGCGAGCCATCCAGTCATTCAAGCCACCCTCGTCTTCTTCTGTTTGATCTTGGCACGCAGTATATTTTGACGCTGAGTCGAACAATTTGTATGCCACGCTGCTTTTCAATTTACATTTAAATTGGTTGCTTATGGCGTTCTGTCGCTCGACGGGAGTCGAACCCAACGGCTCGCGTTCGGCCCACAGTCAAATGCGTATTCGGAACTTTCGCGCGCGACGCCGAGGTTCAACGAACCGCGCGCGAAAATTCGCAAACGGTCCGGTACCGGACCGGTAGTGTCGCCGGGCGCATTGCGCCAAAGAGGCATTCCGCCGAGGCG
Organism: Ceratoteleas bidentatus; assembly: GCA_022817645.1. NCBI lineage: Eukaryota > Metazoa > Arthropoda > Insecta > Hymenoptera > Scelionidae > Ceratoteleas > Ceratoteleas bidentatus. The sequence continues at coordinate 17,911 of JABFPB010000392.1, forward strand.
CTCGCCACGTCCGCTCACGCCCTGGGCGGACCGCGTCTCCCAGTGTCTATCCGCTCGTTTATAATTTATTTGTTAGATTGGCTTTGCGCGACGGCGCACGCTCGCGCGCCAATTACGCCGCGCTTTACATAATGTATGGCGGCCGATTAAACTTGCAGGCGATCGCGCGGCGTTTTGCGGATTCTTCGGGACGAAGTCATTAAAGTGGCGGAACGGTTCGTCAAATTTTAATAAAGTGCCCGGAACGTTTAGTTGGCCTCGGTTTTCGCAATTTTGACGTTAACTTCGGCAGCGTTTCGGATGTTTCATACTCGTTACTTGCGGTAACTGTGTAACTCGAAACTGACGCAACATTCTGTTTGAACGGCAAAACTATGATTACGGGGTTGGGCCGGAGTGACAACAACGAGTGTCCTCGGGATCAACCTGACCGTCGAATCTGCTAGGGCGAACATCGTTCGTCTAAACAAATTCGCCGTCGGGGAATTGTCCTTTGCATAGCAAAAAGGGATAACAAAATGCCGGGAGAATTTTTCTCGCCTTAGATCACCTGGTTATTTCAGGCCGAACACCAGTTTCCAGCTGGAATAATATAACTCCGGCGAGGTGCAATATTTCTCTCAGTGTGGGATGATGAGGTGATGCATCACCTAGTCCTTTAATAGCGTATTCTGTGTATCTTAATGCCGCATTCTTTTCTCGTTTGATGGTTTTCTCCCTATCTTATTACGGCTTCATACGATATGTCATGTTTTATTTAACCATTTATATGGGGCGTTCACATCCGTTCGTGTGGAAGTGCGACACAATTGAGCGTAACAAAGCAGTTCGTCAAAAGTGACAGGCCAAATGATTCCGCAGACCGAGTAACGAGAAAAAGGGAAAAAACGGCGAACGGCAAAAGCGAAAAGTTGGCGGACAGGCGCGAAAAATAGTGGCCGCTGTTTTCCCTTTTCGCCTGACCTTCGCCGGCTAATCTGTACGGAAGCGGCGCGCTTAACTCACGCGATGTCTGCATTCCGCAGGAAATCGAAATGCCGCGACAGCTGCTCGTCGCGGAATTCTTGACGGGAAACGCGCGATCTGTCATCGCGCTCGTAAAACGACGACGAAAGAGGTTGTTTAACGTCTGAGTCAAGAGGATGACGTGAATGTCGCCGGCCCCGATGCCGACTGTGTTGCGACGCGCGCGTTTTATTCCACGTCGAGACCCGAGCGATCAATCATCCGCCTTTTTAAGGACGAAGATTGTGGTAAAAGTTTATTGAATTTGCTGCGCTTTATTGAATTGTTGGCGCGACGTCGCTGAGCAGATAATTAGCATGTTCGAAGGGACGAGGCGTGGGACGGCTGATTGGTTTTATTCCGAGGATGATGAGGATTTGTTGATTGATAAATGTATTATCGCGGAAACGGATAGGAGACCGCGAGGGGACTTGCGCTGGTTAGACAAGGACGCGCGAGTGGCTCGTGGGTCGGAGATATGAGTGCTGCCTTTTTTCACCGTTACGGGCTTTAGCTGTAAGTTAAGTAATGGGACGTGTAATACACAATGTCTCGGAGAGAGGATAAAAAATTCTCTTATTATGATACCGTACGAGCCGGCACTCGGATGAAGACATTCTAATAGTCGTTTAACTCTTTTTAATGCTGATTATCCCATTGACTACATCATTTTGTCGATTGCAGTGGACTGAAATTGATTGCGAAATAATCGGGCGACGCAAATGTTTGTCGTTTGGTTATGAAAGTTATACAGTATTTGGTACCAAATTGATGGTTGGAATAGTTTGGTGACTTAGGAGTTAATTCGTAGGAAATTGAGAGAATTCGAAGTCTATTAGAATAAGACGTAATGTACTGAAAATATTTAGGTTGTGGTTTCAACGTGTAATAAACATAGTAATAAGTGACATCCTATATGTGAGATTCTAATTACAAGTTTATTTATATGAAGGGTAATTTATTAAATGTTGACTAAGAGAACCATTTTGTAAGAGAGTCAATATAAATTATTTCACCAACGACGTAATACTGTAAAACGTAGCGAAACTGTTTTCTGAATGTCAGCGTCCTGTCCTACATACAAATGCAGAAAACATTTTCAGAAAGTCTTGCGGAATTACTGAACAGTTCTATTGGTGTATTTTTGAAAATATTTATTTAATACACATAGATGATAGAGATCCTGAGTTTCTCATTTATATATAATCGTTTATATTTGAGTAGATATATATATGTTTACATTCGCAGAACTTTTTATAAATATTATATATTTGGCAACTTTTTTTAACAAAACTAACAAAAGTAATCGAAATAATAATTCGGAAGTACATCATTAAAGTATTAAATATATTACGTAACTTTTTTTTGATAATAAATACTTCGATAATATGTCGGAAAAAGCCACGTATAGGAATAAAAATATCATATTAACTGGTCTTTAAATTAAACCACATTATACCAACTGTGAAGAGAAATCGAATAAAACTAATTTGTGAAAAGTTTCAGCCATTGTTTCTGGCATTTTCATTCCATTATAATTTCGACATTTATACATGTGGCATTTGAATGATTTTTTGTTTTCAAAGCCAATATTGTCCGAAAGTAAGATGCGGCATGAAACTAACAATTTGTGTGACAACGTGGGGAATTGCAGGTACAGAAAAGTACCATTTTTTGTGTCCTCGCTATTGTGTCACGCCGACTGGCTCGAGTTTCCGAGAAATATGGTAGTGTGCGGAATAACATTTTGAATAAATTGTGATATTGTTTCGTTATTGGAGATACGACATACAGAATATACGATACGTCGCGGCGCCTCATATCACTAATTTATTTCAATTAGATTCCGTTAAACAAATAAAAAAAGAGTTCGTGGCATTCGAATCGAATATCTCTGTACCTCTTTGTTTGCATTGAATATAATAATTAGCCAGATTCATCATGAAATAATAATGAACTGCAGTATCTAGATATAGCTCTGCGGGTCGATTTTTTAAATTTTGCCCATGATTAACATCCATTTCAATGTCAATCGTTGTGAAATTCAAACTCAACGTCAGAACAGGTCATAAAATTTGCAAACGTTTGTTCGTCGGATACGCATAATGAAGATCACTGTGTCACGCGGAATTTCGATTTTTTCGCGACTGAGTTACATAAAACATTGGTTACTTGTTAGTGCCGTAATTTTACATAACACGGCTTTCAGAGCAGTCTATCTGCTGTCGCGGACACGTTGCACTGTCATTTAACGTTATTACTGAATCGAAATGGGATTTATTCGAGACGTCTGGTACTTTTCGATGCATTCACGAGACGGTAATACCTGACTTTGATACTCGCCATTAAAATATTATTGATTGATCAGTCCTCGCTTTAATTATATTTTGTAATGTTCCCACATGTGCTCGCTGTGAATAAAGCCTCTTTCACCCTTTTTTTAACTTTGTCCCATTACAGTTACAAGCTTAATAAGTGACGCGCTATTTTCGTTATTCTGAGTACGATGAATTCGTTTTTTTAACTAGTTCTCAAACAGGTGTAGCACGTTTAATCCGAGCACAACGGAAGGAGAAAATTAAAACTGCGACATCGAAAAGTTCGCAGAGGTAACATTTGTAAGATTAATTGAAATGCTGTAAATATTAATTTTTGATGCTTTTATAAGTCGCGTAGGAAACGCGTCGACGTAATTGACGGCTGGTAACAGGATCATACATCATACTATCAATGATGAAAGTAATCGAGTTTGACGTATTTGAAAAGTGAAAACTTTTATTGGAAAATGGACTCGGAAAACACTTCCCCTGTTTGTTAGTCGACGGAGTAATCTTTTTAACACTTTATGACACTTGAACCGATGTCCCACCCAGGAAAACTATTATATAGTGTTGATGCATATAACGGTCACTTTACTTCGAAAGATGAAATTATTATCATCCACAGAAAATTTGATGGATGATGCATCGATCAAAAATTTGGTATTCGGTTATACTAGAAAGCCGTACATCTGGCCAAGTGTCTGGGAAAATCAACGCTCCGAGGCGTGAAGAAATTATGAAAGGTCCATTTGAACTTCGTGACGTACTACTTTTTAACAGTTATTTCGTAATACAGTTGGGATGAATTTCGTCGAGGTGGAATTAGATTGTAATTATTGTTGCGCAAGGGAGTTACTGGTGGTGCCAATTATCCTTTCCAATTTAATATTTCTAAAGTACAAAATATTTGAAATAGCTTTATAATATGCGAGCGGCATAAGGTATTGAAAACTTATTGCGAAGTTAGTATTCACTCGAATATCTTATTCATATAAGTTCAAGTTTGTCAAACTCTCGACTGCGATGAAATATTAAAATTAGGAATTAATTAGGAATTCCCATGCATTTGCGTGCATCTTTGAAGGTGTGATACATTTACAATTAGCTCAATACGAAAGGAGTTATCAATTGAGAAGTGATAGTAAAAAAGAAGTCTTATACGGCAGCTTTAATTAACACCGTAGCTGTGTTTTTTTAAGTATAAACTAAATGATATGTGTACATATTATCACAAGGAAGCAGGAAATTTGTTAAAAAATATAAACACTTTTACATTTATAGTTTACTTTCAAATGTATTTACGCAATCTGTTTCGGAAATAAGCTTTTTCGTATAAATAAATGTTTTCCAATAAATACTCGTAATTGCATTATTTTTCATTTTACTAAAATGTTTTTACCTCTATACCTTTTTGAACTCAAATATTCTGGGTTCAATATTAATGAACCCAGTCTTTAAACCGTGACTTTCACCTGGCGATTTAAAAATCCTTTACTCTTATATTTCACACACTCTGCCGCGCCCGAACTTATCATTATTATTTATTACTCGCACAATCTAATAATTTTAAACGCGAAAAAATATATTTTCGTGGTACGGCAGAAATTGCCAAATTAATATTTTGCGAAACAAAAAATTATTCAAATTATGGTAACATCGTGCAAATTACTCGTGTGGACAACAGTAATTTCCAATCAATTAGCAATTTCGCTGAATTGCTTCGCCGTGGTACTTGCAATGAGGAAAGTTTTGGAATTGTCTTTTAAAACGTGCAAACGTAGAAAAATTATCACGTCAGCCTTACAGAATGCATAACTTACAGCGAGCGGAAAAGCGTATCTGTCAAAGTGATGGATGCATTTTTTACCATATTGATAACAATGAGACAGTAAAAAAAGATATATCATTCTATGTGGCAGACAGTTATCTTCCTGTTTATTTTCTGGCATAAACTTCATACGAAGAAACTTTTCGAAATTCCGAACACCGTATGCACGGGATTTGTAAGGAGCTTTGTTCCATGCACGCTGTTGCCAAATAAACGGTTACAACAGATCCGCGCAATCTGCCACGCACTTCAATTACGCGCTTCCAATTTTATTTGTCAAAATCGTCGAAGACCGGTCCTTACGTTGGCGATTTTAACCCATCTCGGCTGTAAATTCAAGCGGAAACCCGAGGAGCGCGATGAATTTGATTTTTCAATCCGTCGAATTGAAATGGAAGGTTCGATATATGGCTTTAAATATAAATAACACTTTGTTCCGATACACCGTTCGTTACCTGTAATATATACCAGTATGTTCGTTAGTTTAGTTAGCTACGTGTCGGATTCCAGGGGCGGATTTCTCCAAGGAAATAAATTCCGTTCCGCAGGGTGTTAAACATTCTTTCAGATCGAAATTCGGAAATCTTCGTTCGCGGATTGGCGACGCTAAATCTCCAGGCGGGTTTAAAGTTTATGGAAATAAAACGACGTGTTGACTTAATTTTATTGGCCGGCATAATGTGGACGAAAATATATTGTTAATAAAACGATCGCGACTGCGGATTGCTTCATTTGTTACGATTAATTCCAGCTTAGCTATGCGGAACTCGGAATAAAATAAAGTCGGCGCGAAAATACGCGCGCGCGGCACAAAAAATCGCGGCAATTTGAATAATCAGCAAACATTTCGCCGACTTGTTTCTAATGTCGCTTCGACGAGTTTTTCCGCGAATTAATTTCACAGGATCCGAGCGATTTCGCGCAGCGCGGAGTATGCATTAACGTTGCTCGCGTTTGTTTACATGTAAATGATCGAAAAAAGAGGGATACGTGAGTGCGACCGTTTCCCGGTGGCGAGCAAAAAAAATGGGACCAAAAATGCGGCGGCTTTATCGATCGCGCGGCTTGTCGCGTTTCCCGATACCGAAAAATGCCCTTAAAAGTCCTTAAACAAACGCGATCTGGACTCGCCGAAAGCGCGCGATATTTGGAGGCAAAAGTGCGTCAAAGTAAATCGCGTGTTTCGGAGCCCGCAGCGCTGGTTACACGAGAAACGCATTTGCGGAGGGGGACTTTAGCGCGCGATCGCGCTGCTCGAGGATTCGCGAAAGGTAAGTCGAGGCTGGTTAGTGGCGCTATCGACTTAACCATCTACCACCACTGTTCTCGTAATATATAGGCCGTATTTCAGGCCCGCCAATTGCCTTTTTAAACACAACAAGACAGAGCCATGCCCTCTTTCAATTTACGCCACGGTTTCCCTTCCGCCGTTTGCGAGAAATATACACTAGGTCGCGCTGAAAAATGCGCCGTATATCAGCCGTGTAATTACACGGGGAACGATTAAATTGCGATATTCCGTAGCTACTGATAGCGGGCCGCGTTTTCGGAAGGGTCCCCGAAACGTGGCGATTGCCGGCAGATAGGTGGCGCCGGGATCGGGCGCGTTTATTCGGCGCATAAATCGGCCGGAATTATTGTGAATGCAGATTCTTCATTAGCGCGTCAAATAAAAGTTAAATAACTTGCGGTTTAATACCGGGCGACGTAGCCCGCGTTGTTTATGCCCATTTCGGGATTACGTCGTGGGGAGCGCGTTAGTCACGTTTTTAGCACTTTTCCTTGCGCCTTTTTTCGTATCAATTCGCGACTCGTTTGCGTAATTAACGTGCCGTTCGGCAAATATTTTATGCGACTGCGTCGACTTTTTGCGCGACGCGGCTCCGACAGGGCACCACGCGCTTTTATGGGTTTTATTGCGGCGATTCGCGCCGGTTAGGCCGTGGGTTTTGTTTTGTAAATAGGTTTTAGTGCCAATCGGACGTTATAGGGTCCGCTCGTTCGAGTGTAATTGTGATCGTTTGATATTTTTATAGAGTCGGGATGTTTATTTTATTAATGGCCAGGTTCCTCTTCGCGTTCGCCGTTTTTTTGCCGTTCGGACGCTCGGCCGGTCTCGGGGACTTGTGCGAGAACGCGAAAATTGGATAATGGTTCTTAGAATGTATTAGGCTCGGCGGAAAAAATGCTTAGGATTATCGCTCTTGTGGGAAACGGGTTTTTGCCGCGATTTAAACGGTTCAGTTTTTTTAATTCCCCTTTCGTTTGAGATTGTTTTTACCGTGAATGTTGCTTCATGCATTTTTGTACGCCGTTTTTATGTGCCGCAGTTCTTGTTTGGTTTTGAACTTTATCAGTGTTGACTAAAGCGAGCGACGAATTAAAAAAACGCACTTTTACAATAGTCGGGATTTGTTTATGGTGTTGCATCTGTTTATCTGGAGATAATATTCAGTTATCTCCAGACGGATAACTGAATTTTTGTGTTGACGGATTGAAACCTGTCCGTTATTTGGTCGAAGTTAGATAGGGTATGTGAATATTTATAAGCCTTTGTAAACAGTGATTTCACCTATAAAGCGCCCGGTTTTACGCGCCAGTCTATAATGACATAACATTTTAATGATCGACTAATTTTATTTTCATATTATTGCGAGTTTCTAACCTCAGCTTACAAAAAACTAGCGAAATTTCCATTTGGGTATAGACTGGAAATTGATACAGTTAAACTGTAAACTTACAACCTTAAGGCATTCTCAAATATTTAATTTTCACTGTAAAATAACACACAAACGGTAAAGTGATTCAATTTTAATGATTAACTTACAAGTGAAAATGATCCCCCAAAAAAAAGTTTTTGAGTAGCCCAACGTAAGCATATTTATAAATCCTTGAACTTTGACTGCTATATATTGATATTCAAATGTCAACTAATATTTGTTGCTTTGATAATCTTTCAACTAAGTGTGATTCAGTGCAAGAGAATTTCGGAATAATTCACAAATTAAAAAGCAAAGTTTGTTGGCGTGGATTCTAACTGCACACGATGTTTTACAAATGTATTGCAGACAGATTTGTTTCAAGATAAATGCGATGCATAACATATTCCCACATTTCGACAATTAATATAGAAAACATCTGATTTGAGGTTAGAACGATCTTTGCGACATCTGTGGTGCGTACTGTAACTTAGAAACAGTCGATTCGAGTTAACTTAGATAACTCGATCATTTTTACCCCGTCTAACCATACTTGAATGTTATAGTATTTGTTTTTCAGTGTAGCATTTTTGCCTAGCCAAAAATATCTAAATGCTATATTTTTTGATAAGATTCAGATAGTTTTATGACCAAATTTTTATCCAAACTTGATCATAAAATATCTCACTCTGACTGTTTTTCACCCTGGTTTTGAAAAAAGCAAGATCAAGCGAAACGGCTGTTCGCAAATAAACATCAGCACCAACCACGGCGCGACGGAATAATTGTCGCAGAAGGTTACGCGCGGCGGAAGCGTGAATAAAAGTGTCTCGCGGCCGCCTGTGTTGAATCGCAAACCCATATCCATATCGTTGAAATAAGTTTTTATTGAAATGAAAGATAATTTTAGCGCGAGTGTGTGTTCATTTCTCCATATCAGGGTGGGAAGTGCATATCCCCGCGCCGTAACCATTATTTAAAATGTAAAAATACAATCTCCCGACGGATTCTGAATAAAGAATATTTCATCGTGTCCTTTTTTAAGAGGCATTCAATTTTCCGAGTGTATCGTCTTCGCGAATGAAAAATACATGATTCTAATATAAAATGAAAGGGGAGAAAACGAAACGCCGAGCATATCTGCGCCGTAACGGGCGCATCGCCGCCCCGACAGTGACATTTATGCCGCGTCGTTACCATTCCGTTATCGCGTTGTTACGTAAGATTTACACAAATGATTGGAGTGAGTTTTCAAGGGACCTTCTTATTTGTATTCCTCAGCCTCGCCGGGTTCCACTAGGTGCTCCCCGGCTCCGGGAGCATCAAGGACGCAGCCTGATCGGACTCATCGATTTGCTATTTCCAAGCCGAATACGGCGTAACGCGGTCCATCGCAGAATCAAGCATCCGTATTATTTCAACAGGCCACTTTTCAACGCCGCATTTCACCTTGCTCCATGTTTTTGCTCTCAGCACAATGCGAACAACACCGTCCCGATGAAATTCAAATGAGATCAAACGGTGTTATCAAATTGAGCGACGCGCAAAATCAGATACCCAATTTCCAGCAGATATCTTACTTCGCTGAAGAAACTCTGCGGCAGAAGCGGGGAGAGATCAAATCAAGAGGTGTTTCGCCAAAAGTTTAAACAATCGAACCGAACTCGCCGTGGAATTTCTAATCTACAATTTCGGGAAGTCGAAAGTTCGAAAATCGAATCGCAAAACTAATCATAATTATCGGTTCAGCGCCGCGTTACATCCACCTTCCATTTGCGCGGCCTTATTAAAACAAGTACACGTGAACGCGATTCCGCCGATATTCAATAGCCCGCGTCACGTCCGACCGGGGGAATCGTATTTTTGCCGAAGCACTCTTGTCTTTGATAAAACTATTTCCGGAATTAAAGATTAAAAGTTCGCTCGAATCTGGCGAGTCGGGCGAAAAAAACGCGAGTCACTGTAATTCCTTTTTGTTCCAATTACTTGGCGGAGCATCGCCGAGACGGGCTTTGTGGGATTAAGTCGAAATTTAATTGTTCGGCCGCGCGCCGCGATTTGTTGAGATTCTAATCGCCGTTAAGTGGCAACGTTATTCGCGTGCAAAAGCATTTCCGGGGCTCCAGTCGCGCGACAACCGCTGTCGTTCAATTTTCCGCGAAAGTTGGCTTGCGCCGTTCGGCCGCCCGATTTCCCGTCCGAATATCTCGCGTGCGTGCCACTGTTGCGGAAAAACGCGGCGGAAAAAACGGCGAAGTCCCGGGGGTCGCGGAAAGATTGATGGCTTCGTACACGCAAGGTGACATCGCTAAGTCGCGCGAGTTGTCTCTCGTGACAGTGATCATCTGCATGAAAAATCTCGCCGCCCCGCGAGAAAGCTCCGCCGAGCGATCTTCACCGAAATATTTCTCGCAGAAAAGTATCAATTGTACGGCGCATTTTCCGCGGTAATACCGGGATATCGGGAAACACCCAAGGGGAAACTTCCGAGTGACTACATTTTCGTGAAACTTGCGCGCCCGGAAACTGTGACCAGCAGTCAAAGAGCTCCGAGCCACTTGTAATAAAGGCGTTTGAATAAAATCGAACAAATGGTTATTCGCTCGAGATTTCGCGGGGTATTTCGTGATTGAATTAGGCCGAAGTCAGCGAAAGATTGCGGAACCATTTGGGGTCGAGTGTTCCGCTGGTCGGACAACGGATGACGCGACCTCGACAATTAAGATTTCGGGAAATCGAGGAGAAAAATCGCGGATCCGAGCGCGGCCGTTCTCGAAAGTGTAACGGCGGTCACATTTTCAGGTTGCGAATCCGGCACTGAGTGCAACTGCAGTTCTAAAGTACAACAGTTCTTGAAATACTCGGCGATTGGTCCGCCGCTGTGTGCCAGGAAATCCAATATTGCAGTAGTCGTTTTGGTCCAAATAACCATATCTGTAAAGTAATGGTAATGCAGTCAATACTAATCACTGCTTCTAGGAAATAGTGTTAGAATATTGGAAACGGCCGGTTTCGATTGCGACGAATAACAAGTGCGACTCGACGCCGATTCGTCGCACCGTTTTTCGAACTGTTTGTCGCAGGCTAAGGGTTTCTGCTTGGGAATTTATCCTAAAATTTACAGTCCGACAGTTGTATCCGGTAAGTAACCACTAATGATCCACTTAAATCCAGTAGCGACCTCTACTTGAGCGCGGAAATTAAGTGGCTAGGATATCACCAAATCCTAGAAAACCAATTGTGATAAATTTTCAGAGCCGAATTAAAGAGTGACTGTGGAAATGACGGAAATTTCGTAATGGGAAATTTGCGAAGTCAGATTATAAGTCAGATTCTTGCTGCGAACCTAAGTGATATTTGTATTTGGCTCCAACTTTTAATAATTGAGTTAAACGTCTACATATTTATTAGAATTACTTTTACAAAATTTTTCTTTAAGATTGAAGCCAAATAATTGTTATATAATTAAGATACGTATAAAAATGCAAAAACAGACAGAAGAACCCATTATACTTAAAGTAAAATGAAAATTTGGCACCGTAAATGAACTGCGAGAACGTTGTCAATCACAAGACGCTCTGTGTCATTAACGAGAGTAGGAACCATTATGTGTTATTACTTGTTACTTCATGCACTATTACTATTGTGCTGGAATCCAGCAAATAACCACTAATGACGCACTTAAATCTACCAGTGACCCCTAGCAGAACAGTCCAATGAAATGTCGAGGATTTCGAACGGTCCGCCAAATTCGTACCGGTCAACGTCAACGGTATAACGACGTCGCACAACGTAAATGCGATAATTCGGGCAATAAAGCATTTTAATCTTATTAGAAGACAGTTTTGCGAAATGAAAATATTGTAAAACCGTGGTGTTACTTGCACAACGAAATAATAAATTTGTTTTCATGACAGCAATATTTCACTTTAAAGCAATTGGTGCAGGAATTTAGGAGGTCTCCGTTATGGTAGCAGACGGTCTTCATAAGCCAGCATTTTTGCGAAGGTCTATGTAAAATACATTTTTACGATCAAACGTTGCTTATTCCAAGACGGATATTGTTTAAAATATAAACACTCGTTTTCAACGTGATGGCAAATGGAACGGGTCAAAGAAGGGAATTTCGGGTTAACAAAGAAATAGTAACTGAGAAAAAGGAGAGAAAAAATGAACGTCGGCTGACATGAAAATAGCATCCGAGTAATAACTCAGTACAACTCAAAATACTATACAAACTTAATGTATTTGTGTAACATTTTTCAAGTATTGATTCAGTCGAAATGCCAGGTTCTGCAAGTAGAAGAATTTTTGGGTAAAAGCGTCTTTGATGTGATACTGCAGAGTACGTGCAGTCTCCTGATGGAATCACGGCACGTAATTTTTCAAAATGCATAATATATATGCAAACTCCGGAGCTCCGCTTTTTTCAATCATAAAAAATTGATTTGAATTAATCTTGAAAATGGGTAACAAAAATCAGCGCTCTGAAACAGTATAAAAAAATGACGGATTCGTATCTTCGCCAAAGCCCGCGAATGTCACGTGCCCGATTTTACATATCGGCGGGCGATTTTAAATTTGAATTTCAAATCCGAAATTATTGTATTAAAATACGAATCAGATATCTTCAAAGCATTATTTGGGCACAAGACAAACAAAAAGCGCAGCGCCACAATACAAAATAATGGGTTTAACAATCGTTCGACTTAACTTTCTGAGATTCGATCACGCGTACGGACATTTCGGATGATTCGTTCGCTCTCGTGCTCGCAATCCCATAGCGTAATGGGCTACTCGTCGGCGTAAGAGTTGCATATATCATGATAGCAATGAGCAGTAGCTGGAATCCATGCTGAGCGGATTATAACTGTACCTATGTGGTATAACTGTTTGAACAAAGCCGCTTGCAACAAAAGCTCTCGTGCGGAATGCGCGTCGCGGCGTCGCTGGCGTGCGCGGTCATTAAATAGTACCCGCAACTTCATCAATAAGTCCGTTTAAAAAAATGGGTTAATTACATGGCATTTAGTGGTCGCGGCGTGTGTGAGCCGGTAATTAGGTCCGGCAGGAGTCGGTTCGACGAAAAAAGGGAAACACTAGGAGAAAGACGGGGCGAACGAGAAACATGGGAATCCTGCGTACACAGAAATTGGTAAATGTGGTGATACGGTCCTTTTAGGTGAGATGAACAGTTGCGATTTATGCACGCGATTGTGCCAAGAGTTTATGGAGCTTCGCTATTTAATCGAGTCATTTTGCTGCTTAATTAGTTCATTGAAAAGGCATTCGATGCAACTGGTCAAATGAAGTGCAGGCGACGAAAATTATACTGATGACAAATTTTTCACGGGCCAACGCAGGGAAATTGAACGAAGTTGAGATTCAGTCTTTTTGCATTTTTGGTAGATTTACTTGTTACATTGAGTGTTTTATTGTATGAAGTTAATTAAAAGTTTGTAAATTATGGTTTGTTGAAGAGGGCGATTTTTTTATTTATTGTTAATAAGTGTTTTGAGTGATCGCCGTAAATATGCAATATTATGTAACAAGATGTTTGCTGAATTTCAGCTTTATATTCCGATGGTACAACATTAATCTAGAACAAGACGTTGGAGGATGAAGACTATTTAGTGTCACATCAAAGAGCTTCATCCATCTCCATCCAAAATGTCTGCACGCGTGATCGGATTTAGGAAAGTCAAAGGAAATGTTTTGATGCTTTACTTCTTCATCAAAATTTCATTTTTTTCGTACGTGATTAAGTACAAACGTCGCTCGCTGGCCAATTAAAAATATGTTTTTTCTACGTTTGCGAAATGGCGTATGAAAAAAAAGAATGAAAGGGAATCATACAATAGTATTCGATAAAATTACTTCGTTAGTCAAACTGAATCCGAAAAAATGCCGTTTTGTTATTTTAACAAAGCCAGGATAAAAATTTAATTGGTTACGATAACACAAGTTCTCGTTTAGCTAACTTTCAGGTTATACTAACTGTTCTCGTTAACTCTCGTTTTTTGTTCGAAAAAAATTAATTACCTCCATTTCCAAAATTCCAAATTGTAATGTGAACTTAATCGTGTACAGTGTCCCAAATCTAGACTACTTTGCACGATTAGTTCGTTCCACGAATTCGCCCTGATTTACAAATATATGATTTGAAAGTTTTACAGGAGTTTATTACAATTACGTTCACGTTTCACTAAACAAATGCCTCCGAACCTACCGAGGAAGGTAAAGGTCCCTGTACAGATAAGATGCCATCTCATTGATATATTTATCACATTTCAGCATGAATTGGGATCGACCTTTTGTCTTTAATCCTCGACGGGAAGTTTGTGTTGTGTTCTCTAATGTTCGATAAAATTCGAGATGATTTAGTGCGTTCACTGGGAACCACTGTCGCGGTTACTTGTGGGAATAGTCTCAAGTTTGTAACGTGTAAGAAGTTACGGTGTAACTAGCGACAAGCGTTTATCTTGTGGCAGCGGCTCTCGATAGAACGCGAAAACTCGGTTTATATTAATATTTACGTATTGGTCGGATCAACGTCCGTGTTTTTTGTTTCGACGATTATTGGACAAACATCAGCAACAACTGCGCGCTTCATATGAGCAAAGTATTGTCGAACGCAGGGAAACAAAGTTGCGGAACGGGGATTGATAAAACTGCTCGTCTGCGATAGACAAAAACGGCCCAGGGAGAACTTTTCAGCGCAGACGAACGCACGCGACTGTTGTTCCACGGTAGCTAATTGTTGTCTACGACGGAGGCACTGCTTTGTTCGTGGCCATTTAGAAACTTTCGGAGACAATCATTTTTTCGTCGCATCAACTTGTCCGCGCGCTGTTTAATTAGACAGACGAAAAGCGGAGTGGTAAACGCCGGTGTTTGCCACTTTCATCGAGCGTACAATTCGGAAGAAACATTAGACGAGCGTCGATCGACCAGATTCACGAGGAACGACTGGTGTATTTTCAACTCATTTCGCGAGTTTTTACCGAAAAGGTGAGGATGATAACGATGCTGATTTATTGGACGATAAATATTTATCGAGCAATTTTGCTGCATTGTATGCAGAGAAATATTGTACTAAAATTTGATGTTATATCGAATAAGGAAAATGATTCGAGGTTAGAGTAAATTTATTCAAAGGGTTCCCACTGAGAAAGAAATTTTGTGAAATTGTAGCACTATCGCTGGAAAGTGGATGTCTGAATTATCTGCATATTTGGAAGAGGATTTTTTATATTTTTCAGATGAATTTGTAGAATTTGGAGGCAATGTCTACACATACCTTCACTCTCAAATTGGTGTTTTAATTTATTGATGTTCTAGATTCATAAATAACAATTAAATATTAAATATATCAATATTTTGAATATTTTATAAATTTATATTATTGGTAAAACTTATTACCTGAATAGAATAACTATGGAATAATATCACACATTACTGTTGATTTATAAATGTTTAATAATTATTGCTGATTTCATAAAAGGGTTTCCCATGTGAAAAATTATTTATGGGCGATTTGATACGTATGTGATAAGTGTCGTATCACATACGTATCAAATCGCATAAGTACCACTTATGCGATTTACAATATATATGACATATATACCAGCATATATGTTTTATGCATCTTATGTAGTATACATGATATATTAAACGCTACATATTTGGACATGTATATTATAGGGTTATTGAATATGGTCACTCAGATAATATACCGGGAGCGCCATTACGAATCTACTTTAAATTTATTTTACCTTAATTTAAAATAATTATTTGTACTTATTTTATATTTATTCTTCATTCATTTTATTTCTATTATTTTTAATTTATTATTATCATCAGTTTTACCAACTTTTGTGTAATTTATGAAATAAAATGAAACGAAATCAAACGAAATCAAACGAAACGAATGGCAATGAAATAATATGAATTAAAATAAAACAAAACAAAGTAATAAAATACAGATAAATAAAATTAAGTTATTTTAATATAGTATTTAAAAATACCATAAAGTAATAAAATAATTCAAGGATAGATTAGAGATTGAGAGAGAATGAAACACCTTGATTCAGAAGAATAATGTATACAAAAATCTGTTTAAATATTTTATTTGTCTTTATATTATATCTTTATTATATTTTATGTTGTTTCGTTTTATTTCTGTTTGATTAATTTTGTTTTATTTTGTTTTAAAATTTAAATCATTTCATAAAATACATTCAAAAGTTAGAAAATCTGATGATAAAAATAACTTAAATATACTGTAAATATAAAGTGCACATAAATTGTGTAAAGAAAGAAAATAAAAATCGGATAAAAATCGATAGAGAAAAAATGCAAGAAAAATAAGTATAAAATAAATCTGAAATAAATATAAATATTTTTTTTAATAAAAATAAAATACTTTTAAAATAGTTTCCTAATGCTGCTCCAGTTTAAGAGTCAAAATCTGAATCCGATCAATCAGATCACGAATAAAATCACAGTCGTAATAAACTTTCTACTTATGCATTATAATGCATTATAATTAAAAGGTAAATGTTATTTCAACCATTTTCTTACTGATAATGTTCAAACAATCTTTAATCGACGCGACAATTTTCGCGGATTTCACAACTGATTTCCCGGCACGTATAATCGGCGTAACTCAAACCACCGTAACCACATCCGAATTTGTCAGCTGAAAAGTAGCGCGCGATGATTTACGTCTGATAATTATTTTAACATTCAAACGAAACGTATCAGTGCCGGTAACCTCTCTTATTTCAATGAAACGTGAAATCTGTAGATGAAATTATGAATGCCGCTCCGACACTGCGGTATCTCGAATTGAATTAAAAGAGCGTCGCTCTTTAACAAGAGCCACCTCGGCTATCTAATCTCGGTCTGCTATAGTCCCTACTTCTGTTCGCTGTAGAATTTCAATAACACCCATCTCCGTCAGATTTATGAAATCATAATTAAAGCCCCGCGATCGCAAAAGTGGCCAGCACAATGTGCGTCAGCTCATTTTATTGTTAATTAAAACATTACGTTTGATCGTACAAAAATTTGGCTCCAGGGACAAAGGGCCCCCGACCGCGCGAGCGACCACATTTTCGGCGAAATTCCGCGTCGTTAATCGCCCGGCCCAACGACAAAAACTTGTCCAATTAATTACCAAATCTGCGCCCGCATCAAAATCCCCGATATTGAATTAAAAGCCTATCACTCGGGCCGCGCGCGCCAATCGCGGCCACGCAATCCCGGCATTATGTACCCACCACTTCTAATCACACTCGAATTTCAATTACACCCAACCTAACGAGATTTATGATGGCACCGTTGGCTCCGACTTTCCGGCATTCTTCCCGAATCCGAGAAAGCCGCTAAGTGTGAAATATTAAAATGTACGCCGGCGTTCCGAGAAGCGCGACGCCGAGTCCGGGCGAGGAATTAAAAGGACTCAGACGGCGAAAAAATGACAGGGCCTCGAGGAATCGAAACGCTTGACTATTTATTAGACACACGTCCCCACGTAGGTGATCCCTCCAAGTCGGCCGTTTCATTTTTGCGCCATGAATTTTAATTGCGCATACATTACAATACTAATTATCGAAATATGCAAATCGACGTGGGCAAAAACGTCGGCAAGTGACAAAACCGCGGCGCGAATTCGCGGCCAGAAGTGGGTCCAAGTGCGAAAATGACGCGGGAAAAAAGGGGCAAGACGCGGGCAGGGAGGGGCGGGTTAATAGCGCGAATGGGGGGAAGGGCCGCGGCGCGTGAGAGTGAGCGGAATGCTTAGCCGGTAAAAATATAGATAACGAACCGAAACCACTTTTGACCCGCCATACTGCAGGATTTATAGCGATGCAACGAGTTTGCATTGACGTAGAACTTGGCGACATAAATCATGAAGATCTCAGCAGAGGTAATTCATTAATATTAATAAGCTATACGTAACTGTCGTACGGTAACGATACGACATTGTAGTGATCGATACTGCATGGGAATTCATTCTAGTGAGAACATACGGTCCGTACTTTTCGAGCAGAAGAAATAACTTTTATCGACGTTTATTCGACGGCAAATTTGCCATGTTTCATGTTAAACTCGCTGTAAATTTGAATTTCTAAATTGGATTGTGCTATTCAAATTAAAACGTTCGGCTGGCAAGGGCAACGACGACGGAATAAATATCCTTGCGGGTTTTCGAAAATAAGAATCGATTAAGCAGCGCTCGGGAAGAAAAAAAATGAAGCGAAAAGGCAAATGTAATTGAAAGACTCGCGGCGGTTCATTGATCTATTTCTATGCGATTGGTTTTGTTATTGGCCTCAAGTGCGAGCCCAACTTCGGTATGTTAAATTTATTAAGTTAATGATCCGTGTCGTCCGGTTGGCTCACTTCGAAACTGAATTTCCAGTTCATAACAGCCGAGCTTGAACTTCACCGCTGCATACATTCGGATCTTTAATTTATAAGCTGGCCGAGGCGGTATTTTATTTTCGCGCTCATCTTTTTGCGATTTCGCGTTTGTGTTTGTTTTGACGCTTTACATGAAAATGTGGGTGTTGCGAGTAAATGAAGCTCAAGGTGGTCGCATTTGATTCAAGTGTTTCGCACAGAATGTACGATGTTTCGTCGCGCGCCGAAGCAAAAATGTTACCGTGTCAGGATTATGTTCTTTTTGTAACCGGCGAATGAGTTTTTTCGACGCAGACGTTACTTTTGCATTAATTATTAAATTTCTCATGTTAAAGGTGCGTGTTTAATGTTATTTACAGAAATGACGTACCAGAGTCATTTACATAAATGTATGTGACTCTGAAAAATTAACTCAATACATCTCAATGTATCTCACGTGACAAATAGAATACTTAAGCTATTCGCGACAAATGGCGTAATTCCAAAGCTTTTGAAATTTAGAAAAATTAGCCTCATTCGGGCAGTGCTCGTGGAGCTTTATGAGGACTCATTGTTATTGTTTCGGTGTTATTATTATAAATTACGCGCATATGGAGAGAGATTAAATATGTAAAATCGTTTTGTTCACTTTTGTATACTAAAAGCTCGTAAAAATTAATCACTTCATTCGCCGGTCATTTGCAACTTTGAAACATGGTATTAATATACATTAAAGATATATTTATTTCGCGAGAAATATAGAGTAGGCAGGCGAGAAAGGTACGTGTTTTACAATTTATCGCGAAATGTAAAGAATGATAAATAATTTTGATGGAAGCGCTTGTGTGTGCGTAAAAACGAGAGCAACGTTGATACGATGGAAAAAATGTGGTTTTTGACATAATAAATTAAACACTTTTCCTTTCAAAAATAAGCATCAGCTGCCCCAGCAACTCTTGCTGTAACCCTCTTTTTCCTTATTTATGAAAACAGCTTGGTTTCTCTGCGGTGCACTTTTCTCAGCAACTATCAACGTCAGACCCGCTTTTTTATTCCTTTGTTTTTTAAAAAAGGCGCAATATAGTCAGTAATTTAATAAAAAATCGATGCGATAGCTTCGAGGATAGATACCGCAAATTCACGTTTCGTTCAATAGCAGAATTATTTGGAATTTAGTATTTCTGTAACGACAAACAATATACTAGTTTGAAAAAGAAATGCTGTATAATATATTGTTCCTTACTTGGAATCGTAAATTTTGCGAGACTTATTATGACGGTCCATTATGTAGCAATAAGAAGACAGAAAACATCTTGTTAGTTTTATTTGTTCGCAAATGATCCTCAACTGAAGAAAATAGGATTACTGGTTTATTTCGGAACAAAAATATTTTCGATACGATTCCTTTATTTGAAAATAAATTGATTGTTAAACCTTTTTTGCAACACCTCCCCCAAAAGTACAAATCCGAAAAACTTCGATTCAGTTTTGTTCACCTTCGTACATATGTTTTTCCCGCGTCCTATCTCTTTCATCATAACACGACGAATACGGCGCCGGTTATCACCGAGTATCGGGTGTCCGGCAAACGTGTCCCCTCACCGCGGACCCCCTCACCACGTAACTCGGTAGGATGCATAAAACAATGATTTAATCGAGGGCATTTGCGAGAGCCTCGGCGGAGTAGTGGATAAAGCCGTCATTCTCGCTGCGGGGCAGGAGTTCAGTTCGCATTGTGTGTTACACCCACAGTAGCTCTGCTTGATATTACAATACTCCCTCGACGATGGGGTACCCGCTCCAAAGAAGCTCTCATTTTGGATTTTTTTTAACTCGTACAAAATTATTTAATAAATGCTATAAAATAAATTTTACAATAAAACGAACCTGTCTCGTCGAATTACGCTCATCGCAACCGGAAGGAAATTTAATTTTTAGTACTTGATCGTTCGATTTTGAGAAATATCAAGTTTTCACAAAATTACGGCTCTCTAAAGCCTGCAGTCTTAGCAACTACTTCAACGATTTTGTATTTGGACTGCCACCATTTGTGAAAACTTGATAATTCTAAAAAGCGAACGATCAAGTACGCCATATTTCGAATTCTAATTCAATAATTTTAAAATTTGTAGTGAGATACGCCTGCCGAAGATTAGTTTTGTTTACTGCAACAGTTTAGTATTTAGGTACGGTGACCCAAACGCGACATATCAACGGGGTCTGGATACACAAGAGATGATACCGGAAATATCAAACACATGTCGTAATATTTTGACGCAAAAGGTATCCAAAAAACTCTTCGCAACCATTTCGAACGTGCGGAAACCGTACCGAAACCTTTCGGAGCGTGCGAAAACATTTCCCTATCAAACCAAATTCGTTCCGTTATCATGCAGCATCAGCAGAAAACTTTTCGCAACCATTCCGAATGTGTGGAAATCGTTCCACAACCACTCCGAACGTACGGAAGTCGTACCGAAGCCCTTCCGCGCGCGCGCGCGCGAGAACGTTTCCGAATCACCCAAAAATCGTTCCTTAGCCATACCGCTTCGGCAGAAAACTTTTCGCAGTCACGCAAATGAAAAGGAGTAGATCATGTAAGCCCGAATGCTGGAAAAAGTATTGTAAAATCTGTAAGGAACAGAGAAACTTGAATCACGATTACTTCATGAAACCAGTAAGCACAGTACAAAACATCGGCTGAAATTGTTTGGGTGTGTTGTCTTGTAAACACGTGGGCTGTGAAAACAAAACGTTATTTTAATTTTACTAATGACTTGAAAGGAATGAGTAACAGTTTTTCATTGAACTCTGAACTCTTTTCCACGAAATGGCCAACCACGAAATCTAGGAAATTCGTGTGTTTAGTTCCTGTGTTGAGCTCATTGCACCAGGGTGGGGCGACAGTACGCGCGGAATTAGCGTTTTTAACCGCGCCGTCGTTCAAGTTCTCGCAAACCATCGTTGATGTGTCAAGTCGTCCGTAGGTTTGCTCATAACTTCTAAAACTGATAGATTATGTGTGCAATGAAAAATTGTTCGATTGTACGATTTTTGCACGTTCGGAATGGTTACAAAAAGTTTTCTGTCGATGCGGAATGCTTGCTAACTTTTGGTTGATGCGGAAATTTTTCCGCATGCGGAGGATGGTTTCGGTACGATTTCCCTACGTCCGGAATTGATGCGGAACGTTTTCCCCACGTTCAGGATGGCTGCGAAAAGTTTTCTGCCGAAGCGGTATGGTTGCGGAACGATTTTGGGTTAATGCGGAAAGGTTCTCGTGCGTGCGGAAAGATTTCGATACGATTTCCGTACATTCGGAATGGATGCGAAACGATTTCGGAAGATTCGGAATGGTTGCGAAAAGTTTTCTGCCAGTGCAGAATGATAACGGAACGAATTTGGGTTGAGGCAGAAATTTTTCCGCATGCGGAGGGTGGTTTCGGTACGATTTCCCTACGTCCGGAATTGTTGCCGAACGTTTTCCGCACGTTCAGAATGTCTACGAAAAGTTTTCTGCCGATGCGGTATGGCTAAGGAACGATTTTTGGGTGATTCGGAAACGTACTCTCGCGCGCGCGGAAGGGCTTCGATACGACTTCCGTACGTTCAGAATGGTTGTGGAACGATTTCCACACATTCGGAATGGTTGCGAAAAGTTTTCTGCCGATGCTGCATGATAACGGAACGAGATTGGTTTGATGGGGAAATGTTTTCGCACGCTCCGAAAGGTTTCGGTACGGTTTCCCCACGTTCGAAATGGTTGCAAAAAGTTTTTTGGATACCTTTTGCGTCAAAATATTACGACATATGTTTGGTATTTCCGGTATCATCTCTTGTCTATCCAGACCCCGTTGATATGTCGCGTTTGGGTCACCGTAACTAAATACTAAACTGTTGCAGTAAACAAAACTAATCTTCCGCGGGCGTATCTCACTACAAATTTTAAAATTATTGAATTAGAATTCGAAATATGGCGAACTTGATCGTTCGATTTTGAGAATTATCAAGTTTTCACAAATGGTGGCAGTCCAAATACAAAATCGTTGAAGTAGTTGCTAAGACTACAGGCTTTAGACAGCCGTCATTTTGTGAAAACTTGATATTTCTCAAAATCGAACGATCTAGTACTAAAAATTAAATTTCCTTCCGGTTGCGATGAGCGTTATTCGACGAGACAGGTTCGTTTTATCGTAAAATTTATTTTATATCATTTATTAAATAATT